>CABPSV020000212.1:6953-22889 GCA_902459845.2 Hepatocystis sp. ex Piliocolobus tephrosceles
TTTTTTTTTTTTTTTTTTTTTTTTTTTTTTTTTTTTTTTTTTTTTTTTTTTTTTTTCATTTTTTTTTTTTTTTTTTTTTTTTTTTTTTTTTTTTGTTTTTTTTTTTTTTTTTTTTTTTTTTTTTTTTGTTTTTTTTTTTTTTTTTTTTTTTATAAAATAAAAATAACAAAAAATATATTTTTCTTTTTTTTGTTTTTTCTTAATTATTTTTGTTATGAACTTTACTACTACAAAATAGTTACTTAAGTAGTAAAACACAAAAACAACAAATCATTGTGTTACGGCATGTAACAGTCGCAAAATGTCTGTTTTTTTTTTGTTTTCTCTTTTTTTTTTTACAATTTCTTATTGATTAAACATAATGAAAAATGGATAATAAAAGAGAAGATAAAAATAAAGAATATGAAAGTGTTTTAAAAGATAGGAAGTTGAAATATGAAAAATTAAAAAGAAATAGTTTTACCAATAACCGGTTTTTATTATCAATAGTAGGCTTTATAAAGTTTATTTGGAATTGCTTGATATCAACTATAAACATTGTAACACATAAACAAATAAATAAATAAATATACAGATATGATATATGTAGTTTCTAATATGTTGGTATACTTATAAATGGCTTGTATAAATTTATAAAATGTGTTATCTAGTTAAATCATACTTAGGTTAAAATATATATATTTTTTTTTTTTTTTTTAGTTACGCATATTTTTAAGAACTTTATTCGGATTAGCTGATGACCCACATGTATTTTTTTTTTTATTTTTTTTTAAACACATTTCCTTTTATTTTTTTATTGTTACAAATTTATAACTATGTAACAGTTACACAATTATTACATGTTATTAGTGTGTGCGACATACGAGTATATGTGCTATTTGCTTCATTTTTTTTTTTTTTTTTTTTTAACTATTTTTATAGGGTTTAAAAGGTCAGGGAAATGATGGCAATGATGGTAATAATGGTTTTGGTAAAAAAAAAAAAATAGGTACTTTACATAAAGCAAACATAGTGGAATTAAAAAATTTAAGTACCTGTTTGGGTAGCACATGAGGATAACGGTTTTTTTTTTTTTTTTTTTTTTTTTTTTTTTCCGCTCCAAAAAAAAAAAAAAAAATAAAATAAAAGAGACATATTTTCTTTAAATAAATTATAACTCATAAATGATTTGCTAATTTTGAAAATACATTTAACATGTATAAAATAGCGATGAACAATGATGTTATCCATTTATTATAAAGTAATATGTTGTGTTATGAAAATAAAATAAAAGATAAATAGAAATGGAATGGATTAGTTTATATATATATATATATATATATATATATATACATTTATTTATTTATTTATTTATTTATTTATTTGTCTTTTTACTTATTTATCTATTTACTAATTTATTTGTATTTATACACATTCACGTCTCTTTACAAAACAATTTTAACATCCACATTATTTGCACATCTTGACTCTTTTGAATTTATAATTCTATATAAAATGAGTTTATGTTTTTTTTTTTTTTTGTGCCCACTTGTTCAATATATATATATATATATATGTGCTTTTGCAAGCATTTTATGATAAAATAAAAAAAATTCAATTAATAACACAAGTGTTTCATCAATTGTCTTATGAATAAAATTGAAAAAAAATAAGTTATCTATGTAACATTTAGAAATAAAAAAAAAAAAAAAAAAAACTGTAAAAATTAAATTAAAAAAAACAATTTAAAAAAATGCAAAAGGTTAAGAAGTTAATTCATAAAACATATACATAAATATGTGCATGTATGTATGTATAAAAAACAAAATACATAATGTTCATATTAACAAATAATATTAATGCTCTTTTAATTTCTGTGTTTCTTTTTTCTTTGTGGTAATTTTTTCATCTTCATCATCACTGCGCACATCTACAATTTCTTCTTTGTTTACTGAAATAAAAAAAAAAAAAAAAAAAAAAAAGGTCATGCATATGTATAAATGCACACATATATGTGTTATGTATGTATTATACATATACAAATATGTTGCCACATATATATATATATATATATATATATATTTTTTTTTTCTCATTTTTTTTTTTTTTTTTTCTTCTCCACAGTTTTTGTTATTACTTGATTGTTTTATAAATGTGTGAGTCATTTTTATAATTAAATAGAACCAATAACAGTGCAATAACTGAAAAAAAAAAAAAAAAAAAATAGTAAAATCAATAATGAAATCAAATATAACAATGCTATAAATGGGCATGACATATTTATATACATGTGAATATATCTAATATATGTATAAATAACGTAAAAACAATTTTAAACCGCACTAAAAATGGAATCAACATTATGTAACTATATCATATTTCATTATGTAATGTAACACGTGTTATTTTGCATATATGTATATATACAATATACATGCGTACATACGTTTGTATCTTTTAAAACTAATAATTTCAAATTCGCACAAAACAAAAAAATTAACTTTTTTTTTTTTTTTTTTTTTTTTTTTTTTTTTTTTTTTTTTTTTTTTTTTTTTTTTTTTTTTTTTTTATTTTTTTTTTTTTTTTGTTTTATTTTATTTTATTTTTTTTTTTTTTCATCAATACCATTAACAACCACATACAGCCAAGTTGAATGACAACTCCAGGTACATCGAAATGAGAATTCACAAATCCGTTAGTATATATTCTTATTTCATGGATATCGCTCAGTGGCATAACAACATAAAACGAATATAATATTATACGAAAAAAAAAGTAAGATAAAACAAAACATGTATAAGATATATTTAAATAGAATTTGTATTGAGACTTGGAATAGACTATTGCTTTTGATAAATATAGTAATATATCTACTACATCATGAACAAGAAGAATAACTAATCCAACCCTCCAAAAATTAAGCATATGTGAATATGTTAACAGTGATATAGTTGATATATGATGTGTTACAAAAACATAATAATCTTTCCTTTTTTTTTCAAATTTTAAATAAAATAAACAAGACGACCAAAAACTTATCTGTAATATATAAAAATAATAAACATAATTATTTATATACATATATGGCCATCCTCTTTTATTTTCGTTATATTCATCTTCTGTAACTAAAAAAAACCATTTTCCTGTCGTTTCTTTTAAACACATTTTTACCCACCCATTTTTATTATTGAAATAACCTGACATAGATAGCAATAAAATAAAGTTATATAAAAATGAAAAACTGTGCCATAACGCAAACCAAACATTTTCTTTCCATTTATATTCCGCTCCATCTTTAGATATATTCAATTTGTAATTTACTTTATCTAATAAAGATTTATTACATCGGTTATATAAAATACTTCCTTTTTTTATTACATCACTACGTATCCCCGTAACCAAAAAACGTAATATAATCATACCAATAAAAATTATTAAAAATAAATATATGTCCCATATTGATATTTTTGGATTTAGTATATAAGTTTCAGTAAAACTTAGATTTTTATAATTGTTAAAATATTTATCTAATGTGTGTAGGTAATGTGTGGTCATACTGAAAATTTACTAAAAATAATATATATAAAAAAAAAAAATAAAAAATAAAAATAAATAAAAAAAAAATATAAAAAAAAAATGTATAAACAACAAAACATAACAAATTAAAATAAAATACCAAAGAATAATATGCAATATAGTGGAATAAAAATATCAAAAATATAACTTCTATTTTCCAAATATTTTTTGTTATAACAATGAGTATGTAAATTATTACAAGGAATGAAGTAAATAATAAAATATAACGAGTAAAATAGAAATGAGATAAAAAGAAAAGAAAAACAAAATAAATGCAATAATGTAGTTTATTAAATAGAAATAATCTAGTTTGTTAAATAGGAATAATGTAATTTATTAAATATAAATAATTATAAACAAAACACAAAAAAATATAAAAGAACACAAAAAAATACAAAAAAATACAAAAAAATACAAAAAAATACAAAAAAAAAAAAAAAAAAAAAAAAAAAAAAAATACTGAGTTAAATATCATTAGCTAGTACTAAAAATGAATAAAATGCTAAAGTTAAAACATAACTATATTCACTTGTGCTCATTTTTTTTTTTTTTTTTTTTTTTTTTTTTTTTTTTTTTTTTTTTTTTTACAAAAATATGTATAAACTAAAAACAAATGAACATTATTTTCATCTTTTCACTCTTGTTTTTGTATATTAAAAAAAAAAAAATAAAAAATTTCAACATATATATAATAAAAAACTTGATTAATTCCATTTTTAGTCAATCACAAAAAAAAAGTGAAAAAGTAAAAATGAAAAAGTAAAAATGAAAAAGTAAAAATGAAAAAGTAAAAATGAAAAAGTAAAAATGAAAAAAAAAAAGTAAAAAAATGAAAAGATGGAAAATGGAAAATGGAAAATGAAAGGATTAAAAATATAAAGATGAAAAACGAAAAGACGACAAATATAAAGATGAGAAATAAAAGGTAATATATATATATATATATAACATTATAATATAACAAAATGATAAACTAAAAATACAACTAGTTATTCTTAAGTAAACATGAGAGAATAATAAATGTACAGTATCAACTAAAGTATAATATAAACAAAAACATAAAAACGAAATAAATTGCAAATAAAATAAATCATAAATAAAATAAAAATAAAGTCAATCTAAAAATAAAAAAAAAACAAAAGAACTTATTATAAAAAATTGTGTATACTAATATTTAACTAGTTTATACACTTATTAATGTGCTCATTAATCAACGTAAACTATTAACAAAAATAAAGAATTAAAAATTTAGAAACAACAATAATAAATTTACTTAGTTGACACACTTTTTTTTTTTTTTTTTTTTTTTTTTTACTACATATATATAGCACATATGTATGCGTGTGTGCTTTTTTTTTTTTTTTTTTTATTATGTAGGATTTTGTTAAATTCAAGGTATTATCGTATATACATGTTTTTTCTTTTACATCTTATATTTTTAGAATAAAATAATTACCTCGGTGTTTAACAAATTATAAAACACCTATGTATATAGATTTATAAACTATTTCTTATTTTTTTTTTTTTTTTTTTTTTTTTTTTTGTGTGTCTTCTTTAATACCTAAACAATGTATATTTTTACTTATTTGTCTTTTTATATATATGAACTTTGCTATATGCTCTCTTGAAAGCTTAAAATGTTCATAAGATTCAATGTATTAAATATACTAACATATTCTTGTGTTTTTTTTAAAAACGTATGTGTCATAAAAGTTTACCTAAACCAACTTTGTTTGAAAATTAATGCAGATGCTAAAAAAGATCCCAATATATTTTAAAAGTAATTCAATACATTTTAAAAGTAACTAGTTTTATATATGTGATAATAAAAAAAAGTACGAATAAAAGTATACACGAAAAAATAAAAAAAAAAAAAAAAAAAAAATAATAATAATAATAATAATAATAATAATAATAAAATTAAAATAGCAAATATTGCATATATATTATGTCTATACATATATATTTGTACATGCTTATATACAAAATATAATAAACCTTCAAAAAAAAAAAAAAAAAAATAAAGCAAAATAAGTGGGATAAAGTTAAATAAACATTAAAAACATTTTTAAGTAAGCCTTTAAAAAAACTGCTATAAAAAAAAAAAAAAAGAAAAAAAAAAAAGTGCTTACTATGGATGTGAAGAAATAACGGAAAGGTTAAAAGCCGTGAAGAAGACGAAAGAAGTATGCTTTTAATAATATTGCAACAACAAAAATGACAATAACAAAATATACATAAAAAAGTAAACATAAAAAAGTAAATATAAAAAAGTAAACATAAAAATGTAAATATAAAAAAGGAAATATAAAAAAGGAAATATAAAAAAGGAAATATAAATATTAGTAAAATTTTTTTTAAAAATAAATAAATAATAATAATAATAATAATAATAATAATAATAATAATAATAATAATAATAATAATAATAATAATAATAATAATAATAATAATAATAATAATAATAGTAATAGTAATAAGATGGGAACCAGTTGTGTCAAATAAATAAAAGCGAAACAAATAAAAACCGATACCAATACCAATACCAATACCAGAGCGAACCCAATTACACAACTGTGAATAATATGTTTTTAATAAATTATTTATTCAAATTCTGCTTCACAAAAGTTTTCAAAACTTAACCTTCGAACCGATCTCTTCTTTTCCTTTTCTATACTTTTTCTTTTCACTTCACATGCATAATTTATTGTGTTTGTAAGCGACTTTCTTTTTTTTAATTCAGTTTGTTCTATCTTAAACTCGTCATCATTTATCAATTTGCTCCTACTGTTATAGCCACTCACACTGTTATAGCCACTCGCACTGTTATATACATCCACACCACTATATACACCCACTTCTCTACACACACCCACTTCGTTATTTACACTAATGTACATGTCATTGCCTCTTTGGTTATTTATTCCAAAAAGTCCATTCTGTTTTATACCAATATCTACATGGGTATTATAACCGAAATCATTGATTTCATTTACCATGCTTAGCTGTTTGTTGTTATTATTATTAATATAACCATTGGCAGAATTCAAATTCGAAGTGTGATTATTTAATAACATATTTTTGTTTTTTACATTATCTTCATTTTTAACTTGTATCATATTTATATATTTATTGTATGACTCAAAAAAAAGAAAAAAATTAACAAAAAAATCTTCAGAATGTATAATTTTTTTGTTTTCATCAGTATAACTAAAAAAAGGAAAAAATGGTTTAATATCTCCAAACCAAATAATAAGAATTAAATACTTTTTAATTAAAAGAACTATATTCCAAATAATATAAAGCATTTTTTTATAATTATCTTTAGTAAATTTATCTATTTTTTCTAAAAATTTATCTTCATCACTTATAACTGAATTATTATTTGTACTGGAATTAATATCAACTCCTATTTGTTCAGGTAATTTCGATGATATTTTATCATTAATTTCTTTTTCACATAAAATACAACAAGACATTTGAAACTCGTTGTTATACATTTGGTTTAACAATTCTAAATAACAATTTATAAAATCAACAGATTTTTCATAAATATCTTTTACACAAAATTTATTTATTTTTTTAAATTCATTTAATTCTTTGTCAGTAAATATTTTTCCTGTATGTTCAGCTAAAAGAAGCATAATACACTTTTCTCTTGATATTCGACCATTTTCTAAATATCCATACAATTTTTCCATTTTTTTCAATACAACATTCCAATGAAACCATTTATAATTTTTTGGTGTGTTTAACCAATTACATAAAAATAAAATATTACAAAAAAGTTGTTTTAATAAAATATGTTTATTTATTATCAAATCAATCATATGTAATTTGTTTATTATATGTTTTAGTAAATCTTTATATATATAATCAAAATTTTCTATTAATATTAAATATTTGAATCGTTTATGTATATTTTTTATCGAACAAATAAATAAACAAAACTCTTCATCTTCTAATATGTTAAAATCATCGTTCTTTTTTTTTTTATCTTCTTTATTTTTTATATTATATTGTTCTTTCGATAAATTTATTACGTTTTTAGATAAATTACTTCCCTCATTTTCGATTGTGTCATTAACTGTTGAAAAATAATCATTCATATTTAATCCATTGTTGTTATAATTATTCATTTTTTTCATATAATCATATTGCTTAAAATTAAATTTATCTTCCTTATTACTACTACTACTACTATTTTTATTATAATATTTATTGCGTCCGTTATAATCAGTGTCAGAATCATTTTGGTCTGATACACTTGTGTCTGACCACTCTGTATCTAATCCAGCTTCTACTCTATCTTTAACGTTTTGTTTTTTTTTTAAAAAATATTTTTTTATTATTTCTTTTTTTTTATCTGCTCCCACATGCGCATCTAACTGTTTTACTGTTTCATTCCAAAGTGAAAAATGTTTACTAAATTCATCAGGTATAGTATGTAAAATAATTTCAAGAGTAGAAGAATCACAAGTACATTTTATAATTGATCTTATAATACGTTTCAAATTTTTATATTCATTTCTTCTTTTCAATGAACATAACATTATCGTTATAGGTTGCGAAAAGTATCCAATACAACTAGCTCTTGTTATTTTTTTTTGAAATCTAAAATTAGTTCCACTATTTTTAGAATCGGGTAACATTTTTGTATTTATTTTTTGTTTTTTTTTTTTAGTAAACCATAATTCTAATCTTTTATCATTTATTAATGAAGCAGATGGAACCAATGATTCACTAGCTATACAATAGAATATAGACACCCCAATATATTTAATTATTTCATTTTTTATTTCATCAGAAGATTTAAAATAAATAATTTTATTTTGTTCTTCTTTTCCACTCTTCATAGAACTACGTTTAAAAAGAATTTCATTAAGTCCATCCTTATCATACATACTTAAACAAATCATACCAGAAGTAACAGTGTTTTTTTCTTTTTTTAGTATTTTATTATATTGAATTATATTTTGTATATGTTTTTCACTTGCTATATAACTATCTTCCACTTTTTTGTAATAATGTAAACCTTCATTTATGGCAACATCCAAATCAACTAAATCCAGTGTAATATATTCAAAATTTAAATTCATTTCAATGTGAAAATTGGCTCGATTATTATCTACTATGTTATGTTTATTCATTTGATCATTTTCTTTTGTTTCTGAAACAGAACCTGCAACAGAACCTGCAACAGAACCTGCAACAGAACCTGCAGCAGAACCTGCAGCAGAACCTGCATCTGAATCTCCACAGGAAAGTAAATTTTTCTTCAAAGAATTAGTCAAAGGAATTTTATTTAACATTAATCTCTCTTGTTTTTTTAAGTTTAATTCATCATTAACTCGTCCTGTTTTTGTCAAATCATTATAATTTTCGTCTTCTATTTTTATTGTCATTACGTCTGTTCCTACTTCTCCCCATGTTCCTACCCTTACCTTTTCTTCTTCGTCCATTGTCTTTTCTTTATTTCCTTGCGCTTTTAATCGCATTACTTCTTTATTTATATTTAGAATAACATTTTTTCGATTTAGTAACAATGCATCATTTAGTTTGTTCGACTCATTATTGATATGTAAACTGTAATGTACATCTGATGATTTTTCTTGTTTAATCAAATTTTTATTTATATTCAATTCATCAGAAAATGGTATTATATTATTTTTTATATTATTAGTTAAGTCGTTAATGTTATTTAATTTATTATTGTTTGACATACTTATGTTTGACATATTTATGTTTGACATATTTATGTTTGCATCTCCTGTATCATTTTTTTCATTTTCTTTAATATTATATAATGATTTTGAGATACCATCATCAGCCATATATAGAACTGTATCGGTCATTGTGCTGACATCCTTTTTTATCGTATTATATGTATCTGTCATAGTAGTACTAGTAGTAGTACTAGTAGTATTACTAGTGGTATTACTAGTGGTAGTACTACCAGTACTAGTAGTAGTAGTAGTAATATCACTCGTAGAAACATATCCTTCCGTAGTATCATTTTTACAAAATGTATAATTACCTTCAAAGAAACTTTCTACATCTCCCATCGTCAAAGGAGTATATAAAGAAATCAAATAATCAGTCAGTTGTTTATTCATTTTATGATTCTCTTCTTTTTCATTTATAATATTGTTTGAAATATTATTAACACATTTTGAATTTTTGTTAATTTCTTTTAAATCTTCTTCAGACATATTTTCTTTTTTAATTAAATCCATATATTTATTACTATCGTCACATTGAGCATTCGATATTTGTATTCCACTATTATTACCACAACCATAGTTAATATTATTTATTCTGTTTTTTGAATTCACATTAGTTATTATTGAATTGTTCGAATATGATGAAAATTCATCTTCTAGTTTTCTTTTTTTTACTTCATTAGAAGGTGTATTATATTTATTATAAGATGTTTTATTTATATTGTTGTTGTTAATTAGCTGATTGCTATTATTGTTACTTGATATACTAGAAGTATTTTTTTTTTTTAAATAAATGCTATTATATAAATGTCCTGGTTTTATTATATTCAATTTGTTATTGTCGTTACTATTTGTTGCATTATTTTTGTTAAAAACAGACAACTTACTAGCAGCTAGTAAATTATCATTTGAATTTGCACTTATATTACTAGTTTTATTTTTCATTAGTTTCGAATTTATGTAAATACTTTTATTTATATGAGAAGACGATGATGACATAGATCTAATGCTACTACTAGGAACAAATGTACTTTTATAAATACTACTTTTTACATCTTTTTTATGAACAACTGTATTTATATTTCCTATATTGTTATTTACATATACACTTTTATTATGTAGAGTATCCTTATTGTGTAGAGTATCCATTTTTTTTATACCTCCAGTGATACTATTATTTATATTCCTACTGATATTTCCCATTTTTAAATTCTTATCTACATACACACTTTTATTTAATTTAGATGTTGTACGAATTTGCGAGTATTTATTACTAGTGTTATTATCATTATTATTATTTTTTACATATACTGATGGATTAATCATTTTTTTGTTTTTTATTTCTAAGGGTGAAACAGCCTTAGATGTATTATTATTATTTATGCTGTTACTATTATTTTTGCTATTATTATTGCTATTATTATTGCTATTATTTGATATAATTGTACTTTTTTTATTTTCACAATATTTTACATACCCTTCAGAATCTTCTTTATATGTACTAAAATCTAAAGCGCCTAAGCTTATATAATCTGATTTATTTTTCTCATTTATAATAGAAATGTTTTTATTATTTTTGAAATTTGTAACATCGTTGTTTGAGAGTTCATTAGCACCGTCGTCTCTAGTACTGTTGTATTTAATACCATCATCCTTAAGCTCATTATCATTTACCTCAGTAAATATATTTTTGCTACACTCCAACATATCATGATCGTAATTATTTTCATTTTTACATATTATGTTTATATTATTTAATTTATAATTTTTTATTATATCTAATGATATTTTTTCTTTATTAATATCATCAGTTATATTATCAAATTCATTACCTGAACAATAATTCTTTTTTAAATTCTTAATTATATTTATTTCTTCTTCTAACACACTGTCTATTTCCTTCCTTTTTTTGCAACATTCTAAAAAATCTTTATCATTAACATCGTAATTATTCTTTTTTATTATACTTTCATAACATATTATTATATTCATAGACTTTAAATATGCATATCTGTAGTTGTTTAACAAGCGCAAAAGCTTATCGCTTAACTTTTTAAGTTTCGCATTTTCCTACAAACGTGTCATAATAAAAAAAATAAAAAGAAAAAATATAAATACTCATACCCATATATATATATATATATATATATATATATATATATGTGCCTATTATAACTTTTGTACTCATATTGAAACCATATATAATGTTAAAAAAATTTTTTTTTTTTTATTTAATACGTTTTCTAAAACAGTAGGAATTGTCATGGGGTCATTATATTTTTTTTATAAAAGAAAAATTTAATTTTTTAAAAAAAAATTCCCGTTGGAAAAATATAAAAAAGAGGAAAAGAAATCGCATAGATTGTTAAATAAACCTATAGAAATGTATGTATATATATATACATCCTGGTTTAAAACATGTGCTAATTATATGAATGTGACGTTGCTTGTCTATTTATAATTTTCACGTTTTTATAAAATTTGTTCATATGTTACAATAAAAAAAAATAAATATATAATAAAATAAAAAATATTTACAATTTTTATTATTACTATCTTTATTATTATTTTTATTTTTTTTTTTTTTTCTATCTTTTTTATTATCCTTTAGCAAGATATTTTTTAAAGTATTTTTTTTTTTTTTTTTTTTTTAGCACAAAATAAATTTTCGCGTGTTCTTTTATAAATAAATATGACAAATGCACACATCAAAAAAAAAAAAAAAAAAAAAAAAAAAAAAAAAAAAAAAAAAAAAAATTATATAACAATATACAATATGTTGAAGTGATCATTGTGTGTAATAAAAGTGAATATTCGGGTAAGCAAGAAAGTGAATGAACAAATGTCATATGTTGTTTATGCTACAAATAACTTTCTATTTTTTTATGAATACAGAAAAAAAAAAATTGTCTTTTTATGCATATTATTCGAAAAGTGCGTAAGATAATAAAAAGAAGTTGATATTTGTAACTACAATTAGAAAGTAGGAACATGTCAATAGACAGTATATTTTTTTTTTATAATATTTTTTTAAGTATTATTATATGTATATATAACATATTCATACATAGTTTATCAGTTTGTATGTATATATAAACATATAATAATTAAATATATGTATTATATTTTATATATGTACGAATTCGAACACAAATCATAAGCAATATATGTACGTATTATACATTCACTGGTGCACAAACTTTTTTTTTTTGTTTTTTTTAAATCGCGTTAGGAGTAACCTCAAATTGCATCTCTTACAAAATAAAATAATAAAATAATAACAGTAATAGTAGTAATAGTAATAATAGTAATAAGGGTAGTAATAGTAGTAATAGTAATATAAGAAAAAAATTCCTGTTTTTAATTTTTATTATATAGGAAATATATCCAAAAAATATAAGACTTACAATTTACAATCTTTTTACTAAATTGAACTACTAATACTTACGGTTTATCCTATGTAACTAGCACGGTTACAAAAAAAAAAAAAAAACATTATTCTTTCATTTCACTATTCATTTGCTTATTTATTTATTTTACCATTACAAAAGTACAAGTTTTTTATTATAATAGACAAATATGCAAAAAAATAAAATAAAATAATAGCAACAGCAAAAGCCTAATTTGTTGTATATATAAAAATTATTGTTACCCCGTAATACTTTTTTTTTTTTTTTTTTGTTTCGTGCTAATTCGTTTTTTTTGTAAACAATTAAGGACTTTAAAATAAACTTATGAAATATTTATAAATAATGTTGTCCTAAATTTTTTAATTGTTTAATTGTGCAATTCAATTAAGCAAAAACTGAGTATATTATGTTCCGTAATGCTGAAATAAATGACGCCTTTGATATATTAGTGATAAATTTATATATGTGTACATGGATACATTTGTATACCTTCTTTTAATAATAATCGTTTGTCATTCCATAGTTTATTACTTTTTATCGCATCATATTATCACCACAAAGTACGATAAAAATATATATATATATATATATTTACAACATACAGTTTTTTTTTTTTTTTTTTTCTCGTTTTCAATGTTTGTACAATATATTTACCAATGGTGATCAAAATCATAGTGTAAGTTCTGATTAACATAATTCAAATGGTTTAAATCATTCAAAACTTCAAAATAATTCAAAACTTCAAAATAATTCAAAATTTCAAAATAATTCAAAATTTCAAAATAATTCAAAATTTCAAAATAATTCAAAACTTCAAAATAATTCAAAATTTCAAAATAACTCAAAATTTCAAAATAACTCAAATGGTTAAAATTACTTAAACGATTAAAAACATAATTTAAATAAATATAAAAAAAAAAAAAAAAAAAAAAACACAAAATGAAAGTTTTGGGAAAAGACCAGTACATAACAAAATTTGAAACATTTATCGTTATAAAAAAGGAATTAGAATATGTAAAAAACTTAAATAACCAATTATGCTCAAATATCATATTAAACAAAAATGACTCATGTAAAGAAGTGAATGAAAAAAAATTTATGAAAATATTATTAGATAGAATATTATATAATAGTATACAAAAATATATTATTGACACAAGTCAACATTTAATCCCAAAAGATTTTAGTACTAAAAATTATGTAGAACTTCAACCATTATTTCATGATATTTCAAGAAAAATTATCAATTTTATTAAAACAATAGATGTTTATAATTTTGATAAAAAAAAAAAAATACAAATGATAGACATTAATTGTGTCAATTTTGTTGACTTATATGTTATTATGAACTATGGAGATAAAAAGTATTACGTACATCCATTGTGTTTATCTCTGTTATATATATATACCCTGTTTGAATAACATAAATATATACTAAAAAAAAAAAAAAAAAAAAAAAAAAAAAAAAAAAGTATTAACTCCCCACATTTAACACAACACTATCTTTTAACTTCTTATATATGTTTTTAATAAATATTGTGTAATAATTTTATTTTATTGTTATTAATACTACCACTACCGCTATTATTATTTATCATCCATTATTATTTTATTTTTTTTCAGATGTGAAGAAAACCAAATAGAACACGTTTTAAAATTGCTCGAGGATATTCATACAACTAAATCAATTGAGGATGAACAATAAATTTTACTTAAATCAAAAGTAGAATCTAATAAAAATATATCATAAGTACATAAACACATTTATGTGTACATAATTTACACATATGTTTTGATGCTTACTACACATATATAAAATAATGTAACCACATTGTGCTATTAACATAAAAAAAAAAAAATAAAATAAAAAAAATAATGTATAGATGATCTTTTAGTTTTTATGTGAAATATAATAAGATACTTATTTTTATTTTTAATTATTGTATTACATCTATGTTGATGTTTGATAAAGCATTAGGTTATATATATATATATATTTTTTTTTTCTGTGTCTTTTGTTTTTTTGTTTTTTTTTTTTTGCCTGTATTTCATATTTTATTAAGAAACCCTTTACAAAAAATAAGAATATAAAAAAACATTTACCTCTATTTTATATCTTATGAAGAAATGCTTTAATAATAAGAATATAACAAAATAAAAAAGGTATCAATTTTTACTTATGTTAAAATAAAAAGATTTGTTAGAAAAAAATAAAAAAAATAAAAATAAAAAAAAAAGGTACTACATAGAATAGTAAGTTAAAATTGTGGCAGTTAATATAAAGTGAGAACACATGTCCATTTCAAATTAACGGTTAATAGTTTTTAGTATTTGCAAATTCGATTATGATATTATATTAAAAATAATACACTAAATAAAACAAAAAGTAAAAATAAAAAATAAACAACTGAAAAATTCAAAACTTATAATTAAGACAAACACAAATGTTCTTTTTTTCTTTTTTTTCCTTTTTTTTTCTTTTTTTTTTCTTTTTTTTTGTCTTTTTTTTTTCTTTTTTTTTTCTTTTTTTTTGTTATGCGTAAAATGTGATTGTACTACTCTTGTATTGTATTGTATTGTCTTATCTTTTTTTTTTTTTTTTTCTTTGTTATCGTTCACTCTGATGAAGCTTTTTTAAGATATTCAATCAAGTCTGCTCTTTCCTTTTCTTTCTTAATACCAGCAAAAATCATTTTTGTTCCTGGTATGTATAATTTGGGATTAAGTAAGTATTCAAATAAATGTTTATCACTCCAAATAATACCAGAATTTTTATTAGCATCAGAATAGGGGAAATCAGATTCTCCAGATTTTCTACCATAAAAGTTATATAAGTTTGGTCCTTGTTTTACTGCCCCTCCTTTTGTTTAAATAAAAAAAAGCAAAAAAGAAAATTAATATATATGTATATATATGTATATATATACATATGAATACAAGAATTACTTAGTGTCATTTTTTCAGTAATTTAAACACAGTTTTAAACGTAAAATATGTTAATATTTTTTATTTTTATTTTTTACCTTTATTAATTGTATGACATTGAGCACACTTTGCTTTGAAAAGTTTTGCTCCTTTCTTATAATCACCAGCAGGAACTTCTACATTTGGTTCTGGCCTCATTTTTGATATGTTTTTTTATTTTAATATAATATAAAATACAATTAATATCTTTTTTATAATTTTACAATTATTAAAACAATCTTAAGCTGCAAGTGTTTCGTTAAAGCTTTTTTTTTTTGATTTTT
>CABPSV020000213.1:0-22833 GCA_902459845.2 Hepatocystis sp. ex Piliocolobus tephrosceles
TCATACATTTGTTTGTACCTTTTTTTAAACTTAGCAAAACAAAATTATATGTGTTTTTTTTTTTAACCACATAAAAATTTATGCATGCAATAAAATATTTAAGTACAGTTATCTACTGCAACTACAAACCACTACTTATATATTTTACGTATCCATGTATTTTATTGTAAAAATGTGATAAATTTAGTAATAAAACTAATCAAAAGGGTTTTATATGATATATATTAATGAAGATATCGAAATGTTTGATACCCCTGTTGATGTTTTCATGTTAACATATTTATTCATACTGTTACTACGAATCATATATAAAAATAAACAGTACATTATTATGTGCGTCAAATACATTTCCATTTTTATTATCAATTTTTTTTTTTTTTTTAATACATTACTTCATTTAATTTAACATTGTAACACAACTTGGTTTATAAAAGTATGCACATATGTTCTATCTATGATATATTAGAAAATATGTGAATCCTAAATTACAAATAAACACTTAATACTAAACAAAATGCTACTTCCAATCAATTGAAAATTACTCACATAATAATAAACACCAAATTTAAATATACTAATTTATAAAATCAGCAACAAACGCAATAAAAGGTATAAGCGATAACTTCTGAATGCTCAAACAATTTCATATCCTTTATAATTTAATGCCATGTTCTTAGTATTAACACTTGGTTTGTAACAAATATATTTTGTGAAAATAATTATAACAAAGGTTACACAGTAGAAACATGTTTTTAAGACTCCTCTGATGACGCTTAAAATTTTTTTTTTTTTTTTTATATATATATACCTTAAGACCACATTTTTTTTTTTTATTGTAACTTTTTATTTCATTATGTCAAAATTTCAAAATGTGTCTGTTTTGTTGTTTATTAAAAAAATCTAATATAATTATATTGCAACTTAGTTTATATCATAATAACAAAAATAAAAAAAGTAATATAACAAAAAAAAAGGAATATAAAAAAAAAAAAATTAATATAACAAAAAAAAAGGAATATAAAAAAAAAAAAATTAATATAACAAAAAAAAAGTAATATAACAAAAAAAAATTATATAAAATATGTGTAACACATAAAACTGTTGAAAAGTGCTTAATAACGTCATTATCTATGTAACACTTTGTTAAAAACAAAAATGTTATTACCATTTATAAAATAATTATCTTTTTTTTTTTTTTTTTTTGTGTAAATATATTAGCTTATTTAACTGATTCAGGTGAAAAAAGAATTAATTAAAATGTTAGCTTTAGTTAATCATTATGATCCCCAAATAACTAATATATTAACATAAAAAAAATAAAAACTTACATTAAAATGATGTACTAAAAATATATGATCTTATTAAACATACCATTTCAAATAAAAGCATATTCACTTATTATAACCCAAATTTGTTAATTATTAAAAAGTAGATGCTCGAATAATGGTGGCCTGGTTAAAATAGATTACAACTCCATATTCTACTTATTGAATAAATATTTCTTGCTTACGAACAGTAAAAAAGATTTTAAACAACACTTCATTTAATTACAAATAAAATTAAAAAAAAAAACAATATTTAACAAAAAAAATGAAAATAAAATATTTAAATATATTTAAATTTAATGATAAAATATATAAGCAATTTAGAACAATGTTAGTTACTCAAACAAATGATGAACTAAGAAATAGATCCAAATGTGAAATTGTTATTTAAAAAACGTTTTTAATTAAGTAGTTATTCATTCTATCATTCAATATTTTACTATAAATAATTACAATTTTAACAATACCTATCGGATCATGTGTCCCCATATTTTTACACTATTATTACTGTACTTATTTATACTTATGTGTACACTTCATATATAAAATAATTAGCTACATAACTTATACAGACTGAATTATGGAAGGTTCAAAACTACTAAGCAGACAATATTTTAATCTACATTATATACCATAAACAAATTATAACACAATAAGATATTAATAATATAACAATTTTAATCTTGTTTATATAAATGTGTTTTTATTAATGTTCGAAGCGCTAAAACGTAAACATATCTATCTTTTTAAAATTAATAAATATTAAAACACATGGCTATTTAATTATTACATACCACAAAAAAAAAAAAAAAAAAAAAAAATACATAAATAACATAAAATAACATAAAATAACATAATACTAGTCAATATGTAACTCCATGCATGCAATTTAAGTTTACCAATACAGTAATAAACACTGTATTTTTTTTATTTTAATAAAAAATAACCCTTATTTTATAATAAACATAATGTTTTAAAATAATAATAACAAAGGTAGTTTACACGGTAGAAACATGTTCTTAGTTAGTACTTTTCTAATTATGCATAAAAGCTTTTATTCTAAATTAATAAAACTATTATAAATCCCTTTTGTTTGTTCTAAATTATTTGCTCATTTGTTTCTTCATCATAAAGTACTTTATTGTATAGGTATTATTTTGGTAAGTACTTTTTTTTTTTTTTTTTTTTTTTTCATCACGTTTTACCTTATTACTTCAAGATTTAAACATATGTTTGTTTTGTTTTTCATTAAAAAAATTTAGATAACTAAATTTTTATACAATTTATATTATTAAAAATGTATAAATTCAAATATAACTAAAAATATTGTATATTCTATGATTATATAAAATCCACATGTAACGCATAAAATTGTTAATAAACATTTACTAAACATGAATATTATAAAATAATCACTGATAAAAACATAATGTTTACAACAATTTTTAAAATATTTTTTGCTTTGTTTTTTGTATGGACTTGGATCAATAAAAGCAAAGTAAGAAAAAATAGATTACTTACTACTCATTTTATATTTTACATATGCGTAACAAATTAATACGTCAATTAATGCATTTACATTCATATTTAACATTTACATACTTATTCTATAAATTTTTTACTTCCTTTTTTTTTAATTATTAGGCTAATAACAGAAATATACCAAAATCAAAACATGGTAGAGCACTGGCTCAACGTAATAGCTTTCCAAACGAACGGATTGATCATTTTTATGTAGAATATACAGACAATAACAAATTTTATAAACATTATGAACAACACATGATTAGCGATGATGATCAAAATAACGATATTGTACCAATTGCTGAAAATTACAAAAATGTATCAATTTATTTAACTAATATTAAAACAGAATTAGTTAAAATGTTACATAACCGAAATGAACCACAAATAAATACTATACTAAGAAAAGATCCAAACATACAAGAAAAAGACTTAATAAAAATATATGATCTTATTAAACATGTCATGTCAAGTGCAGAATATTTACAAATTATAAACAAAATTTGTCAATCATTAAAAAGTAAAAACTTAAATAATAATGAACAAGCTGAAACTTATTACAAATCGATGCTATACTTACTGAATACTTATTTCTTTCTTACTAACAATAACAAAGATTTTAAAAAACGTATTATGCAATTACAACAAGGTAATCAGGAACAACTAATATTTAAAAAGAAGAAATTTAAATTCAAAGCAAAATATTTAAATATATTCAAACTTAATAAAATAATAGATAAACATTTTAAAACTAAAGTACTTAAATATATGATAAAAGAAAAAATTGATCCAAATGCGACATTGTCATTTAAAAAACTTTTTAAGTTATGTAGTTATGCATTCTGTAATCCAATACTAATAAGCACGTTTTTATTTTTAACCATACCTACTGGGTCATTTTATTTCATATTCATGTTACAAGGACTGTATTTATTAACATGTGTTCATTCTCTAAATAAAATTTATAAAAACGTAAAACATATAAACCGAATTATAGAAGGGTCACAAATATCAAACAAAAAAAAATTTATTTTATAATAAATATGATAAGT
Organism: Hepatocystis sp. ex Piliocolobus tephrosceles; assembly: GCA_902459845.2. Taxonomy (NCBI): domain Eukaryota; phylum Apicomplexa; class Aconoidasida; order Haemosporida; family Plasmodiidae; genus Hepatocystis; species Hepatocystis sp. ex Piliocolobus tephrosceles. The sequence goes on from CABPSV020000213.1 coordinate 3,902, forward strand.
AAAATTATAACACATAATACTAATTAACATATAACATCTGTGCAATTTAAGTTTGCTAATAAAATAATAAACACTATATATATTTGTTTTAATATTTTATTTATTTATTAAAAATATGACAAGCGCTAAACTATTATAACGTTATCAACCCTTCTCCCCCCCCCATAAACCGTGAAGCACTATATTTTTTTTATTTTTTAAAATAATAATGCATAATTTATAATAAACATAATTTATTAAAATATTTATAACAAAAATAAGTTACACAATACAAATATTTATTTGTTAGTACTTTGCTAATTATATATAAATTTTTTTTTTTCTATGTTAATTTAACACTACTATTATCGATTTTTTTTTTTTTTTTTTTTTTTTTGTTCTATATTATTTACTATTTTTTTTTAATTATAAAATGTTTTTTTTTTTTTTATAACCTTTTACGTCATTATTTTAAGATTTATAAATATTTTTGTTTTATTGTTTATTAATTTATGTAATTATACAATTTATATTATTAAAAATGTATATGTTCAAAATATAATTAAAAAATATTGTATATTATATGATTATATAAAATACGCATGTAACCCATAAAATTATTAATACACATTCACTAACATCGTTATTATAAAGTAACTGTTGATAAAAATAAAATGTTTACAACAATTATTAAAATATTTTTTTTCTTCTGTTTTTTGTATGGACTTGGGCTAATAAAAGCAAAGTAAGAAAAATATATTACTTACTACTCATTTTATATTTTACTTATGCGTAACAAATTAATACGTCGATGAATGCATTTACATTTATATTCAACATTTACACACTTATCCTTTAAATTATTACTTCAATTTTTTTTTTTTTAATTATTAGGATAGCACGAAAAATATAATAAAAATAAACAATGGTAGATCACTAGCTCAACGTGATATCTTTCCAAAATAACAGAATGACCATCCTTATTTAACAAAATGTGATGACATATACGATATTTCTAACCATTTTGAACAGTACATTAATAGTGATAATGATCGAAATAGCAATAATAATGGAAATAGCAATAATAATGGAAATAGCAATAATAATGGAAATAGCAATAATAATGGAAATAGCAATAATAATGGAAATAGCAATAATAATGGAAATAGCAATAATAATGGAAATAGCAATAATAATGGAAATAGCAATAATGATCGAAATAGCAATAATGTACCAATTGCTGAAAATTACAAAAATGTATCAATTTATTTAACTAATATTAAAATAGAATAAATTAAAATGTTACATAACCGAAATGTTCCTCAAATAAATACTATACTGAGAAAAGATCCAAACATACAAGAAAAAGACTTAATAAAAATATATGATCTTATTAAACATGTCATGTCAAGTACAGAATATTTACAAATTATAAACAAAATTTGTCAATCATTAAAAAGTAAAAACTTAAATAATAATGACCAAGCTGAAACTTACTACAAATCGATGCTATACTTACTGAATACTTATTTCTTTCTTACTAACAATAACAAAGATTTTAAAAAACGTATTATGCAATTACAACAAGGTAATCAAGAACAACTAATATTTAAAAAAAAAAAAAAAAAAAAAATTCAAAATGAAATATTTAAATATATTTAAACTTAATAAAATACTATATAATCATTTTAGAATCTAATTATTGGCACAAAAAATAAAAAACCGAATAGATCCAAGTTTGGAAATGTCATTTAAAAAACATTTTAAGTTAAGTTGTTATGCATTCTCTAATTCAACATTAGTATTGACGATTTTAGTTTTTTACCCTATCTTCTTTTTCACTACCTCCTGTGTTCATACTACTAGTAATGTATTTATGGACATATACAAAATCCATATCTGCAACTTATAGGAACTTGGATTTTATCAACCAAATTATACAAGGGTCACAACTATCAAAGGAATTTTTTATTTAATGATAAATACGATGAAAAAATTATAACACAATCAAATATTTATAAATAATAATTTTAATATTATTTTTTGTTTTAATATGTTATTCTTTTTGTTTGCATTAGTTTAAATACTCATGTACTCATTTGTACGTATATGTTTTTGTTTTAAACATGTATTAACCCAAGTTTATGCACATATTCCATGTGATATAATAATTCCTAGTTCAACTTCTTGTTTGTTTAATTTACTTATAAACATCCAATTTTTTTTTTTTTTGTTTAATACATTATAAATTGTCTATTTTTAATAAATAGGATGTTATTAATTCATTTATGTTTTTAATTTTATGATTTACTATTGAATACACACCACTTTATTAATTCATACAATATGTCGCGATATTGGACTATTAAAAATAATAACAATTATAAAATTATAAATTAACACTACATACACCTTATTAATTTTTTTATAAAAATATAATTGGCTAAACATATTACCTAATGGTAGTTTTATGTTTTATTCTTATTCATATATGTATACTATGTATGTACCTGTTTTACTACCACTTATCAATCATATATAATCAAAAAAAAAAAAAAAAAAAAAAAAATACCTTAAAATTTTAATTACCGCTAATATAAGTAGCGTTAACCACAATTTACAGTGGTTAACTAAATTATGAAAAAAAAAAAAAATGTGAAAAAAAAAAGTATAACAATTTTTGTTTTTTTTTTTTTTAAAACACGTTTGTATACCTCGAATTTAAAATTCTTTTTAATTTTTTTTAGTCGTAATAAATTTGCACAATTTTATAAATATCTGGCTTTATAACCTTATTGAAATGTTACAAAAACTCTATATCACATGTTTTCGACATTTTCGCACATTTATTAACTAAAAAAAAAACGCAAAACAGTTTTTCAAAATTTATATATATTTATAGATATATGTGCACACTTACAAATTGTAAAAATAACCAAGCAAGATAAAAAATAAAATAATAATATAATACAAAAAATAAAAGAATATAATAAAAAAAATAAACGATAATAACATAAAGAAAATGAGAAGATAAAAAGTATATATTTTTAAAACAAAATATTTTTTTACTGCAGCACAAAAATATTGGATTAGTAGCCATATATGCAGTTCATATTGTAATAGAGATAAAGAAACATTCGTCCCTTAAACAAATGTAATAACTACATTTCAGAATATATAAAAATTAATAACTTAAAAAATAGCTTACGCAATTAAAATGTAATAAAAAAAATATCATTTAAAAAAAGAAATAAAAAATTCTATGGTTTTCTCTCATCAGACTTAACGTGAATAGTTGATATTGTTAAACATATAATAAGCATTATCTTTTTATACAATGACGTTAAGCTATAAATAATCTTGTTAAAAAAAAAAACAAAAACAGGGGTGATAAAAATAATGAAACAGCGGAGAGAAATAAGTAAAATCCCAAAAAAAAAAAAATACAAGAGTATGTACTTTAATATGGCTAATCACTTAAAAAAAAAAAAAAATCCATTAAGTGCATAATAAAAATATATGTCATATGATCAAAATTTTAATTTATGAGACAGCAAATGTAATCCAAAATGAAGTACATTGTTTGGATCCTCGTGTTATGTAAAAAAAAATTAAATAAAATAAAAAAAACTAAAATATAAAATAAAAAAAAATAAAATAAAATAAAAAAAAATAAAATAAAATAAAAAAAAATAAAAAAAAATAAAAATTATTATAAAATAATGAGATAAAACGATATTACATATACATATTACGTAATTAATAACATAATAAACACGTAATATAATTTTTATTTATAAAAAATAATACAACTATTTAGAAATAATATACATATATACATGCATACTTTTATAATTAAGTTTTTGCAAATATTTTATTGATAACAGATAGAAAAAATGTTGAAATAAGAAAACGTAAAAGTGCTTATGTTCAAGTATATGGTAAAATTGCGAATGAAAATGAGCCAAACACTGACCTATATTACGTTACAGCTAATGGAACGGAAGATCAGAATCATGTAATTATTATAGGAAAATGTGGTGCCATTTTTTATGTTTTTTTCAATCCATATTTTTTAATCAGAGCTAAAACGATGAATAATCAGATTCAAATTAAATCACAATATAGTGAGCACAACATAAAAACTTCTAAAATGGAAATATCTGATTATATAACACAATTTGAAGAAGACCTAAACAAGCTACAGAATAAATGCAAAAATAATAAATATTTTGTATTAGAGTTAGATAGAAAAGATGAAGATTTAAAAATGGCGTGGGAAGTATTTGATGACTTAACCAAACAAATTGACAGTAAATAAAAAAATATGAATATTTACTACATATGTGTATCTATATATATATATATTACCCATTTTTTGTTGTAAATAATTTTACAATTCCTTTTTTAAAACCTACACTTAACAAACGCGTTTATTCCATATTCGTAATTTCACATTACAGAAAAAAGGGCAGACACTAGAAATATCCATTTACATAGCCTAGATGAACCCTTTACTAGTATAGATGTATTTACTGCAAAAAGCCATTTAAGTGGAATGGTTTTTGAAGATCAGCACTTTGAATTACCTACAGATATGCCAAGTAAATTTTTTTTTTTTTAACAACTATATTCATCTCAGCTTCTTTTGTTACAAACTTTAGACATTGCTATTAATTATTATTGTGAACAAATGGAAGTTTACATGTACATATATAAATATTTATGTATATTTTTTAACAATATTTTTTTTATCACAAAAACATATACATACATATGTATACATATACTAAATGGGATTGGTACTTTTACAGGTGAATGCAGCAAAACACTTGCTAAATGCATTTTGAATAATAATTTAGATGTTGAAAAGTGCTACGCATGCCATATACAGGGTCTTCAATTAACCACAAACATATCGTGCCTTATGTATAGTAATTATCCCATACCTTATTTGAATTTCGACCAACAAATGGATACAGATAATGAAAAAAAAAAACAAAAAAAAGAAGAACCTAAACAAAATGACTTAACATCGTCATTTTTGGATGATGACACAGATCCACAGGATAAACCAAAAACAAACGCTGCAAAATTACATAATAAACATCAATATATAATAAATAACATATTCGAATATGATTATCAAAAAGATGAAAGTCAAAAGAAATGCGTAAAAGAATGGCATGATATAGAGAATAATGATGATCTAACGAAAGCAATTAGTGAAAGTTGTCAATTAAATGCAGAATTAGACAAAAGTGAAACATATTCAAAAGAAGATATACCAGATATACAAACAATATATAAAAACATAAAAACATTATTGGATAATAATATTGATGATGATTATGACAATACTCTAGTTAGGCTAACTAACCCCGCGGTATGTTTAAAAAATGTGGATGATTATTTAAACAAAAGATTAGGCTTAAGTTTATCAAAAGATGTAATTAGTGTTACAATAGAAGAAGCAAAAAAGGAACTAAAAGAGGACAATGATAAGTTAAAGAAAAAACAAAAAAAAAAAAAAAAAAAATATGATAATATACATGTAGTAAAAAAAACAGATGATTATTATTATTATACGGTTAATCGACGTGACTTAGTTATTTGTAATTATGAACATTGTGATAGACGGTACTCTTATCCGTGCGTAGTCAAAATAGAAACTTATGATCAAGGTGCTTGTACTAATTCTTGGTTATTTGCAAGTAAATTACACCTTGAACTCTTTATGTGTATGAACGGATATGAGTATTCGGACACATCCGCTTTATACATTGCACATTGTAGTGGTTCATCTCCTACCAAAAAATGTACAAGACATTCTGATGCAAATGAATACCTCAATGTAATCAAGAGTTTTAAATATTTGCCTTTAAATAAAGATCACCCATATGAAGTTAAGAATGTGAATGATGAATGTCATGGGAAACTGAAATTTCCTAATATGTTAGATCAGTTTAAAAAAGATAAAAATCAAGATCTAAGTTTGTTTGATAATGCAAACTATAAATTATACATATCTACTACCTTTAAAAACAATATGGATACTTTTAATAATATAATAAAAAAAAATATAATTTTAAAAGGTTCCGTTATTGCATATGTAAATGCAAAAAATAATATAGACTATAAGACAAATGGTTTAAAAGTATTAAATAAATGTGGTAATGACAATCCAGACCTCGCAGTTGTAGCTATAGGTTTTGGTAGTTACTTTGATGAACAAGGAAACAAAAGGGATTATTGGATAATGAAAAATAGCTGGGGCTATTATTGGGCAGATGGGGGCCAATTTAAAGTTGATATAGATGGGCCAAAAGATTGTCCATATCATTTTATACATAGTATAGCTGTATTTGACATTGATATCCCTGAACATAAAAATACAAATGATCTTTATCCTAATTTAAAACTATATTATGCATATGAAGTAAAAACTATATATGAAGAACTTTATTCTCTACTTACTAATTCAAAGTCATCAGATGCTATACCAGGAAATAATTCTCAAAACAATTCAAACACAAAAACAACACAACAACAACATGTAACACATATTGTAATAGTGTCTAGTGACGATGGCACAAAAAAAAAAAAATCGACGTATAAAAATTTTAAACAATTTCTATCTCCTCATAACTGTTCAAAATCTACTAGTATTGATGACAAGCCCAGTTATGTTTGTTCACAATTTTGCAAAAAACATTGGGGTGAATGTAAAAATGAATTTACTCCTGGCTACTGTTTAATGAGTATGCGAGAAAAAAACGACTGTAATTTCTGTTACGTTTGAGACTGTAATTTTTGTTAAATGTGCAAAAGTGTGAATTCTCTTATAATGACATAGTACCACATAACCTAATGTGACTTAACGCTAAATGGTATAATAAGATTATCAAATGACTTATGTAAACATAAACGTTACAAATTATGTTATTAAAAAAAAAAAAAAGAAAAAGCAACTTTGTTTAATTCATTAATAGCAAGAGCTTTTTTTTAAAATAAAACAGTTAATTAAAAAAAAAAAAAAAATATATATATATATATATATATCATATTTTTTTTATCTTAGTTTTATAAACTAAATATATTGTTATTAATAACCACGGTGAAGTGTGCTTGTGTTGCATAAATTGTGTTTTTAACATTTTATACAAATTTTATTTTATATTTTTATAAATATGTTTATTTTTATGTCTTCAACTACATAAGTGCTTCTTCAATCGCCATATACATTAAAACATTATTTATCAAAATCTACATTATTCTGAATCACATAAAATTATATGCTTTTCTTTTACACATGCGTTTAACAATGAAAATACAAATTTTTCAACTTTAATAATAAGCTGTTTTATTTTTTCGTATTAAACTATTATAAATATTTGATCAAAACTTCAATACATTTAGTTATTTCTGAATTTTTTCAAAATGCATTAAAGTTTTATTAAATTAATTTATTATATGCCTACAACTCATAACTTACTAGTAAAAATATATCAGCTATACATTGATTTAAAACATTATATCTATCGCGGTTCTCTAAATGATTACTTATAATATAGATATTTATGACACCATCGAAATATGCACAATATTCCATATAAAGATAAACAAATAATACATTAAATAATGTTAACTTCATTGTAATTAATGTTAAAATGTTACACTCTATTTTTTTTTATGTTAACAAAATGCAAAGTTTAGTATTGTCTTTTATTATATTTGTCGTAAGCCGCAATGTATTAATAAATATCAAAAAAAAAATGTACAAAACAATTAAAAGTGTATATATATATATATTATAAATTTTTTTTATTTCGTTTTAGTAATACATATTATACAAAATTATCAAACATTTTTACATATTTATTTACAAGATAAACAATTTTAAATTAAAAATATGGTACAAATAAGCACTATTAATGTACATGTATATATAAGCATGTTTTGTTAAGACAGGTTTTAAATAACGACTTACCCAGCAACATCGTTATTAAATCTAAATATATACATATATGCTTTTTTTGTTTTTTGCTTTAACTATTTAACAATTTTGACACAATCCCAAATAAATTAATATTTTTTTTAAATATATTAGTACTAAGTACATTGCGTTATATATTGATATTTTGTGTGCGTCTATTTTTATATATTTTAGGTGGATTTTAATATTTTTTTATACATTTTTGTTCTTTTTTCTTTTAATAATGTGCATGTACTTTTTTATAAAATTATATATATATGCATTATTTTATTTCAATTTTTTTCAACATTTATCATGTTTCAAGTGAACTTATTTGTGTAAAATGTGTTTCAAGTGGTATATTGATGTAAGGTTTTACAATTATTCATTTACAGTAACTATTTATTTACGGAAGCTATTTATTTACCGGATTCATTAATTTACAGGCGTCATTTATTCACAAAAACGGTTTATTTACAGGAACTATTTATTTACCAAAAATTTTTTTTTTTTTTATAATAAAAATATTAATTACAAATGCAAATAATAATATGCGTAAAAAAACAACAATAGTGAAATATTAAAACATTTATCAAATGATGAACTTAAAAAATTATATTTTATTTGTTATATTCGAATTATGTAACAAAATAAGCAATAATAAAATGCACTACATTTTTAACTTTATGCATTAATTTATAAAAAATAAAATTATTCAAAATAATTACGTTATAATAATGTATGCATAATGTAACTGTACAAATGTTAATATACTAAATAAAAGTAAAAAAATCGTGTGTATAACACACTTATTTTCATAAAAAATTTTACATACATATTATAATGTAAAAACTTCTTAAGAATATTTTTAAATTTCACATTGAAATTTTTAAATTTTGTTTAAACGGACTTACTTCATTACATGTATTATCAAATTAACATTTAGAATTGTTTACATCATCTGCTTATATTGTCTCAGGCTATATAAGGTTAAAACAATTTATAGAACTATTTATATTATTTACCTAATCTGTATTTGTATTCGTATTATATGTCATTCCGTCTGAACCATACATGAAGTAAACAAAGTTACCATCTACATTACTATGATTTTTTTGATCAGAATTATTTTCCATAAACTGACTAAAACCATTCGTAATACCATTAACATAATAAAGCGCAGATATAATAGATGATGATGAAGTTGAACCACTGGAACCGTCAAATATAAATGTATTACCCGTTACTGAAGAACTTCCGGAAGTAGTTGATAGATCAGAAAATGAGGAATTTGAAGATAAACTAGAACTACTGCAGCTTGTTGAATCATCGGAATTATTAGGTGAATAAGAATCATTCAAATTCATGTTATTGTTATCAAAGTCAAAACCATTAATATCAGAATTATTGTTAAAAAGATCAGATTCATTTGAATTAGCTTCCAATATAATAGATATAGAAGAGCTACTTGTTGAATTGTCATTGTTAGTATCATTATCTTGGGCATTTACACACGTAACTGTACATGGACTCTCACCATTACTATTCTCATTATTTTCGTTTATATCATCTCCTATAAATCCTAAATTTACTTTTGCATGTAATCTGACCGCATCAATATCATCTTCCGAACTACTTCCTGATTCAACCAACCCTATATAATTCTCTCCATGCGACTTTCTACGCATTTTTTTAAAACAACATACTTTTTTTATACGTTTTCGTTTCTATATAAAAAAAACAAAATAAAGTTTAAAAAGCAATTATTTTATCATATATATAATATATATAATATATTTAATATAGTATACAATGTGTAAACAAAAATATATTTTTTTCTAATACTTTATTTCAACTTACTTTATAACATATATATAAAAACACAATTATAAACAATAACACAACTAATAGTATTAAAACGGTTAATAATATTGCTTGAGTATTGTCAGAATTAGCTACAACTTGGCTAGAAGTTGTATTTGAACTAGATCTTTCTATTCTTTGTAACGTTAATTCGTTGCTATAACTTTCCACTAAATCAGTAATCGGATTAACAGTAACATTATCATGTATAGTAAATGGATTAGTTTCATTTGTATTTATTATACTATTATCAACTCGTGTTGTGTTGTGCAAATTAGCTTCTGTTTTATACGGGTCTCCTTCTGCCATTTTTTTTTTTTCATTTACACTTTTTTTTTAAATGCTGTTAAAAATTACTTCTAATGTACTTTAAATATATTTTACTATTCTATAAACTATTTTTTATGATTTTGTATTATTTTTATAAATTTGCAAAAAAAAAAAAAAAAAAACAAAGCCGTATAAATATATAAAACATTTAACGCATATAAACTTATTGTATACAACATACACATGAATTTTAAAAAAAATATATTTAATAACAATTTTTTAAATGAAAATTTCGAAACTGTTCAAAACATGTATGAACAGAACATAATCATAGATTATTATAAGCGTGTTATAATATATAGCACACTTTAAACATACGAAACTACAAGGAGTGATACATATTTAATAATCATTATTGTATGATTTAAAAAACAAAACAAAACATAACAGAAGTTTATTTTTTGTAGCATGCATTATACATACATTAATGATTTAAAAATGCATAGTTTAAAAATGTTAAATGTTTTATAGCAGTTGTATAAAACATTTTTTAAAATTTATTTTCAAACATAGTGGACTTCATTTTTTAAACGTGTAGCAATAATTGCATGCAAAAAATGTTTTTTAAAATATTCATTTATCACCACACTTATGCTTTACGTTTATATTTTTTTATTACGTAAACAAATCAAAAAAAAATTATAAAATTGTTTTAAAAAAATAACGCATTTTTATATATTATTTACGCAACATTTTAATCGATTAATTTTTTTTTTTTTTTTTTTTTTTATGTTCTGTTATATATTACCTCACTACGTCCCACATAACAATGTAACACAACTTTATTTATAAAAATGCCACCGTATTTTTTTATAAAAAACTATAAACAAAAATGTACATTAGAACAACGTATAAATTCAACAAAATAAATTAAAATATACGTCTAATCTAAATACAATATAATATTTATTTACATGAACTTTTAACATATTAGACACTATTTTTTAACATTACATTAATATATTTAATACAATATATATATACCTAAAAAAAAATGTTTATAAAAAATCATAAATGATCCAATACAAACCGTAATCGAACCCCATATAAACACTAATTAAAAATACATAATTTCATATTTTTAATACTAAGCCTGACTATACTATCTACTTATGTCCCCTAATGTTTTTTTTTATATGTAGAATACAAAAAAAAAAAAAAAAAAATAAAAAAATAAAAAAATAAAAAAATAAAAAAATTATCACATTTAATTATGCATTTTTATTTTATGAAAAAAAGCACAACTCAATTAATGTAACATAAAAAAAATAAATAAAAAAAAAAAAAATACCATACTCACCCTCGGTTAATGAAAAAGTTGAATTAGTAAACAGCAATCCTGACAAAAGCAAATACGATATAAAAAAAAAAAAAAAAAAAAAGCAACTTACTCCGACAAAAATAAATACGTTTCGAACATATCACTCACAATGTACAACTATGATCAACACAAAATTATCAAACATTCTTATACTAGCAACATTTAATGAGCAAATATAACAACAATTATATCAAACATTCATATAACTTTTGTTTTTTTATTACACTTTTTTTATTATTTTTTTTTTTTTGTATAAAATTATACATACATTAGTACAATATTACAATTGCCACTTTTAAGTAAAGTACTACTAATATATACTTTATCACGCTTAGTGTCTTTATTATCACATATTAATGTACGATCCTGCTGATTTAACAAGTTTCTTCTTTAATAATAAAATGTACATCCAAAATGTTTATTAAATACTTTATTATGCTTATTGTATGTTTATAAATGTTCATTATAGTAACCCTTACAACGATCCATAAAATCATCCAAAAGTAATACTTCGTTTGTCCCTTGCCCTCCGTTTTTTTCGAACAGGTCTAACAAATTTAACAAACATATAACGTACATAACCTGGTAACTATAAATATTCAAATATATGCAAAAACTTAAATCAATTTATGAACATATATTTACTTTTAAACAACTATATATATATATATATATATATATATATATATACTTTTTGTTAAAAGCTCCAAACACCAGAACTCAAACATATATCTAACCTTTTAAACATTTTAAATATTTAAACAAATAATAATTTAATCATTTCATATCTCAAAACAAATATATAATATAAAAATAGTATAAATATAACATCCATGCAATTTAAATTTTATAATACCATAATAAATATACTATATTTTTTAACATTATATTTAATTATTCAAATATATGACAAAAGCAAAATTATTTTAAGTGACCAACTCTAAACTATGAAACAAATACTATTTTTTTTTTTTTTCTTAAATAATAATATTTATTTTATAATAAGCATAATTCTTTAAAATAATTATAACAAAAGCTATATGTTAGAAACATATTCGTAATACTACTACTATCACATAGAATTTTTTTTTTTTTTTCTTAAATAATAATATTTATTTTATAATAAGCATAATTTTTTAAAATAATTATAACAAAAGCTATATGGTAGAAACATATTCGTATAGTACCACTACCTATCACTTATAATTTTTTTTTTTTTCTTAAATAATAATACTTATTTTATATTAAGCACCATTTTCTAAAATGACTATAACAAAACGTATATGGTCGAAACATATTCCTAGTACTATTCTTATCATATATATATATTTTTTTTTTTTTTTTTTTTTTTTACATTGGTACTACTATTATCAAACTTTTTGATATAAATTTATTCACTCCTTCTTTTTTAATTCTAAAGTGCTTTTTTTTTTTTTTTTATAAGAATCGTTTTTAGTAAATATATTTTTTTTTATTGTTTACATTGCTAGTACCTTTTTTTATAACTTTGTACGTCATTATTTTAATATTTAAAAAAATAATTGTTTTATTGTTTTATTGTTTTATTGTTTTATTAATAAAACAAAATTAATTAGATAACTATAAAATTTATATTATTAAAAATATATAAATTTAAATATAACTAAAAAAATATAGATTAATCTGGAATAATATATAATTATATAAAAAATCCATAGGTAACTTATAAAAATAATTGAAAAAAATTCAACAACGTCATTACTACATCACAATTTATGATACAAAAATGATTACCACAATTTATAAAACAATTATTATTTTTTTTTTCCTATGGAGGTGGACTAATAACATCAAGGTAAAAATATTTATACTGCTTAGTATTTATTTTTTCTCCATGCATAACAATTTTTTTCAAAAAACAACATTTATATGTACTTAAATATATTTACATATATATTCTAATATTTTTTTTTAATGCCTAACAAATTAAATAAAAAAAAAAAAAAAAACACATATTCATACGTACGTTAATATATTTACATAATTATTCTAATACTTTTTACTGTCAATTTTTTTTAATTATTTTAGGCTAGCAATGAAAATATACTTAGAGTAGAATATAGTAGATCATTGAGTGAACTTGAAATTTCTTCTGACGAATCCAGTGTTCAAACTGCTGTAGCAGATATTAAAAATGATAAAAGTAATGAAATTAGTACTAATGTCGAAACTGTCGAAAAAAATAAAATTCATAAAATTGTAGAACCTGTTGAAAGTAAAAAAAATGATAAAAATAAAGAACAACCTGATAATGATGACGATGATGATGAATTTGCTCATATTGTTGAAAATGCTTTAAGTAGTGAAAATGCTGCTAAAGTTAAAAAAATTGATAATACTGAATATCTTGAAAATATAAAAGTCTTGGAAAGTGATGAATTTAATGAAAGAAAAGTTTTTTTTTTATCCGAAATGAAGGATGATTTAATTAGAGTATTATCTAAAAAAAATAAAACCAAACATATAATAAGAGAAATAGAAAATATAAAAGAACGTGATTTATTAGAAATATATGATCTTATTAAACATGTCATGCCAACTGATAAATATTTACAAACTATAAAAAGAAGTTGTGATAAAGTAAAAAAAAAACATCTTGATGATAAGTTCTATATTAATATATATTACGAATCAATAACACACTTATTGCGTACGTACTTTTTTCTTACTAACAAAAATAGAAAAAGTTATTTAACAAATAATAACAATAAATTCAAAACAGACTATTTAAAAGGTTTTAAAATTTTTAGTATAATAGATAAACTATTTAAGACTAATTTACTTAAACACATGATAAACAAGGAAATAAATCCAACTGTAAAAATGGCATATTCAAAACGATTAAAGTTATTTGCTTATGCATTCTTTTATCCAATACTAACATTCGTAGCTTCAATCGTTATCTTACCTTTCGGGTCACTTCCTATTACTTTTTCAATATTAGGTCTATATACATTCTTAATTATACACTCTAATTATAAACTCATTAAAGATGTACATTTTATACAACGAATCATGCAAAGATCAGAACTATTAAACAGAGAATATTTTAGTTAAAAATATGTAGCATAAACAAATAATAAAGTAGTCAAATATTAACAAAATAACTAACATTGTTAAATATTTATATTTATTTTTTTTTTTTTTTTTATTTTTTTTTTTTTTTTTTTTTTTCTCCATTTAAATATTTAAGGGTTTATATATTTATTTGCATATGTTGCAAGCATTTTTTATTCATTGTTGCACTCATTTTCAATGTTATCTACTAATTCATTAATGCAATTTTTTATTTGTTTAATTTATTTATAAGCATTGTTTTTTTTTTTTTTTTTTTTTTTTTATTAATGTACTATAAAAATGTTCATTAATAAATATGAAATTACTCATTTATGCTTTTAATTTCATAACTTTGTTGTGTATGTACGTCAATGTGTTAAGTTACATGGTTATATTGTCATGCTGAATTATTAAACATAATAATAATTATAAAATTGTGAATTTTTTTAAACACAATATCTTATTATTTTTTTATAATACTTATATAATACTCCAAACGAAACACATAATGGTAGTTTTTATTGTTAATCCTATATATGTATATGAAGTACCTCTTTTTTTAATATTGACCAATAACAAAAAATTAAAAATATGCCTTAAATTTTTTTTTTAGTTACTATTAATGTAAATAGCGCTAATCGCATTTTACAATGGTTGAATAAATTGTGAAAAAAAAAAAAAAAAAAAAAAAAAATCACGGTCTAAAAGGGCTAAACGAGACAACTAAATCAATAAACATTGAAATCCTGGATAATACAAACAAACATGACAAACATAATTATTCGTTAAAAATAAAATATAAAAAGGTTTTTATTACAAACACATGCTAGCGTAATAAAACGGTAATTAACAATAATCAAATTTGATAAATATAAGAAAAATACTCAACATAAAATCCAAGAAATAATTCAATAAATAAAAAAAAAAATAGTTTTTCGTAATTTATGTTCATTCACCAGACAAGTATATTAAATAACAGAATTTTTTTTTTTTTTTTTGTCATTACAACAAACGTAATTAAATAGTATACCAAAAAACAATTGTGTAAATTATTTTTTTAAATATTTGTTCATATGTTTTAATTATATGTATTTAAGTTAAAAATTTTATATACATTAGTGTAATAAATGAATTGTGCCACCTACTAGTTATGTGGTACACTAATAAAAAAAAAATAAAAAATAATAAAAAGTAAAAAAGAAAAAGAAAAATACAATAATTCTTATCATCAATACATGATGCAATCACAAAAATGTAGATACAAAATTGATGAATAATTTTATTTTATGGATTAACAATACAAATGATAAAAGTAAAAATATAACCAACGATAATTTTTTTGTTGGTTAGTAAATGATGTTATAATATTATATATAATTTTTTGGAAATTACAAAAATAAACATTGTGTATACAAATAATCGTATATAGTAATCTTTTTTTATATTTGCAAGCATGTAAATATTTTTTTAAAATATCTTTTTATTATACAATAAAAATATTATCAAGGCTGTAATTGTCACTATCTTCACTCTTTTTTTTTTTTTTTTTTTTTTTTTTTTTCTTATTGTTACGATTATTACTACTGTCACGAGTTTTATGCAAATTATATCCTTTTAAGATCTTACTTTCACATTTTAATTCGATTTATTATTGTACATATTGTTAAACATTTTTTTTTGTATGACGTTCTACATACAGCTTATTTATTAAATAAATTTTTAAGTCCATTGTATTTTTACTACCTTCTATGTTACCATGATTTATCCAAACCATTTATTTTTTTCGAAAGCGTCCGCTACAATTATTAAATATGTGTATAAAAAAATATATTTTTTATAAATGTTAAATTAAGTTTATGCAACTACATATAAATGTAACACATAATTATGTTTCCAAATTTTTTATTAATTTTAAAGAACTTACAATATTAATTCTAAAAACCACATCGCCAATTTAAATAGACCAGCTACTAAAAGTATAAGGAGTAATAACACTAGCGCCAGCCACAAATTTAAATAAAAAAATTTTGTACTAATGTGTTCTGATGTCTTCCATGATTCTTTAACTATTGTTGTGCCAGTACCACTAACTAGTCCCTCTGTTAAATAAATTTATAGTAAATTTTATAATATAATATTGTCAATTATTATTAGAATATTTTAAAAAATGCACAAAACAATAAATTTACTTGGTAGTTTCATATTGAAAATAGATACATCAAATAAGAGTGAATTGCGTTATGCAAATTTTTCTAAGTTTGAATTTTCTATTATTTTCAATTTTATTTTCATTTATAAAAATAAATTAAATGAAAATATGTTATGTTATAAATATTTTTTATTTAGTGAAACAATATGTATTACAAAATGCAAAAATATGTTCATATATTAAATTATAACATACGACAATTTTAAACTGAATATGACACAGACAGTGTTTATATATATATATATATATGTATATATGTATGTTTATACAATTTTATTATATATTACTTATGTATTGACATACGAAACACTTACATTAATATTTTTAATAAAATTAAAATTAATAATTATTTATGAGTTAGTATATATGATAATAAAAACAAATTATTAAAAATATAAACCGTAATGTGTTGATTTCATAATACAACCTAATTTTTTTTTTTTTATGTTTATTTTAAATAATACTTATGTTAATCATAAATATATTTAATATGTCAGTGTGTATTGTTATATTAATTATAATTATAATTATAATTTTTATTAACATTGTCATTATTGTCATTACAATTGTTTTTTATTTTTATAATTTATAAAAGAATTGGGTTAAATTGGTTTAATTTAGATCACTTTTTTTTTTTTTTTTTTTTTTCTTTTTATGTAGTACATCTAATATGAATATTGCTTATTTGTTCATTTGATCTATTTATACATATTATAATTCATATCATATTTGGTGTATTTTTGTATATTTGTAATTTTTTTTTTTTTTTTTTTTCGTGTGCAATACATATAATATGAATATTGGGCTCATATATATAATGTTTACTTTATTTTGTTTACTTCATAATTTTTATACACGTACTTACAAGCATATGTATTTTTTTAAATACGATTTTTCAGTTCTTTTTTATTAGTAAAATATATAACAAATTTAATATTTTCTTCTCTCATCACTTTATTAAACAATATTTTCGTTTCACCTTTTAACAAAAAAAAAAAAAAAAAAAAAAAAAAAAAACGTTTTAAAAAAATGTTAGTTCTCCCCTTTTTTTTAACATTTCGTTAAAAAGTTTGTTGTAACATCTGTTTTAAAGTTTGTAAAAAAGTTTGTTTTGTATTTTTTTCCATGAGCACCCTTTCAATGTTTGTTGGTTTAAAGAAAGAACTAAAAGCTGTTACACGCCTAGGGTATAAAAACTATGAGTGGCTAAACAATCAAGTTGTTCCATTTACCTATAAAAGAAGAAGGTTATTAAGCAGCGGTGTTATAAATACTCCAACTCAATTAATTGTAAAATGCATAAATGAAACTTATAAATCTAAAAATTTTAGTAAAATTAAATGGAACTGCATAAATAATGATGTAATTAAAAATATAAATAAATTTAATATAAAAGAAGTATTAAGCATAATTAATATACTAAGCCGTTTGCATTTTGGTAAGGAGATTTTAGCTTTATTAAAACCGGTCATTATCACAGATTTACATAATTTAACATGTACATGTATAGCCCGTATTATTATTTCTTACATTAAAGTGAATATAAATGACAATAACTTTTATTGTCAATTATGTTTAAAAATAGAAAAGAACTTAAGTGATATACCTGATTCTATTTTAATTAATCTTTTATATAATATAAACTTTTTTCCAAATGTAAAAAATGTTGACATATATAACCTTGAAAAAAAAATAATAAATTATTTAGTACTTAAGTTTGATATTATATTAAAAGAAAAAAAAATAACAACATCGACAATGGAAATGGAAATGGAAATAACAGATAGAACAACAACAGTAGCAACAACGGCAGAAACAACGGCAGAAACAACGGCAGAAACGACGGCAGAAACGACGGCAGAAACGACGGCAGAAACGACGGCAGCAACAACGGCAGAAACGACGGCAGCAACAACGGCGGTAATGGAGACGAAAACAAACGGAAAAGTAAAGATGAACCAAACAGTAGAGATAAGCGAAAAAGAAGAAATGAGCGAAAAAGAAGAGATGAACAGAAAAATAAGGATAAAGGAACAGTCTAATTCTATCACCCTAAAAAGCCAGCAGTTTATTAATTTAAAAAATTATAATTTTATTTTATTTTTATATTCAATTAGTAATCATTTATTTAATGCATATATAGAAAATGAAATGTTTTT
>CABPSV020000215.1:6914-22187 GCA_902459845.2 Hepatocystis sp. ex Piliocolobus tephrosceles
ATATGCATGTGTATGTATATGTATGTGTATCTATACATGAGTGTGTAAGTATATTATTCATACAATAATATATATATATATATATATATATATAGCTATATACAAACCATACATAGTTTATATAGTTGTGTAGTGTATATATATATATATATTTGAACCCATGTTTACACTCTTACACTTCCAGTTGTTATAAACACGTAAACTTCTCACATATGTATATTACATTTATTCACTTATTATACTTTTTTTTTTTTTAACTCGATATTTGTTTATTTATAATGTTTGAGCTTACCCCGAAAAAGAAAAACTTAAAGGTTTTATTCCAGCATGGGAAAAAAAAATGTTTAAATTACTTTCTAAATAACAGTAATAATAATTTGTTAAAAGATAATATTATGTCAAAAGTTAGTTTTTTTTTTAACAAAAAAAACAATTCAAAATTGTTACTTCAATTAAAACCATCATCTATTTTTTTTAATTTAAAAAAAAAAGACACAGATAATAAAAATTTGAACGATATACATAGAAATTATACTCGAACAAGTATACATAATCATGATGTATATACAGATGTGTTTTATAATGAAATATTACTCTGTATGAATGTATTACATTTAAAAACAGAACAAGTAGATAATGAATTAGTTAGTTTACATAATTATTTTAATCAAATAAGAAGTGATGTCGATCCATATATACTTTACGAAAATAACTTAAAAAATATTAATAATGAAATAGTTAATATTATTAAAACAGATTATAGTAACATAAATGAATTTGTAAGTTATATTAATATAAATAAAGGAAAACATTTTAGAATTATTTTAAGTATAATGTTAAAACTTATTTTATCTTATATTGATACTGTACCATTCAGAAATTACTTTAAATTCAGAAATGGTAATAGAAATGGACATAGAAATGGACATAGAAATGGGAATAGAAATGTAAATAAAAATATATCCAACCAAATTAGTTATAATGAAAATAATATTATTAAAAATAATTCATTTAAAAGAAGTATAGTTCATTTAAATTCACAAAATATAAATAATATATCAGAAAAAAAAATTACTGAAAACCAATGTAAAATTATAGCTGCCTCTGAAATTATTCATATGGGATCTCTTTTACATGATGATGTTATCGACGATGCAGAAAAAAGAAGAGGAGCTTTACCTTCACATAAAATATATGGAAATAAAATATCTATATTATCAGGTGATTATTTATTAGCCCGTGCTAGTTCTGTTTTTGCAGCTACTGGTTATCCAGAAATATGTAAACGATTTGCATATGTTGTTGAAAGTTTAGTTAAAGGCGAATGTTTACAAAAAAATTTAAATTTTAACACAATAGAAGATGCATTAAAAACTTATTTCGTTAAAAGTTATTACAAAACAGCATCTTTATTTTCTCAATTATTTGCTTGTATAGCTATACTTTCATTTAAAAGTGAAAAAATTGTAAAATTATGTTTTAACCTTGGACTTCATATAGGTATGGCATTTCAATTACATGATGATTATTTAGATTATAAAGTAGGAGATGGTGAAAATAAACCAATATTAGATGATATAAGAAATAATATAAAAACTGCTCCTTTACTATTTAGTTATAACTATAACCCACAAGTTATTTTATCATTAATTAATAAAAAAAAATTAACAGATACAGATATTGAAAATGTATTATTTTATATTAACAATACAAATAGTATGAAAAAAAATCAACTATGTTCATTACTACATATGAAAAGAGCTTCTGATATATTATCATCTCTTATAGCTAACTGTAAAATAAATAAAAATGTAACAAGAGCTAATTCGCAAAATTATGAAATCAACCAAATTAAAGAAGCACTGACAAATACTATTTTGAATGTGTTGACACGTAGTAAAAAGTGATAAAAAAAATAAAAAAAGCATAATATCAAAATTATACTCTTCTCTTTTTTTCTACACACCATTATTAGTTTAAAATAAAAGAAAAACAGAAAACAGAAAACAGAAAACAGAAAACAGAAAACAGAAAACAGAAAACAGAAAACAGAAAACAGAAAACAGAAAACAGAAAACAGAAAACAGAAAACAGAAAACAGAAAACAGAAAACAGAAAACAGAAAACAGAAAACAGAAAACAGAAAACAGAAAACAGAAAACAGAAAACAGAAAACAGAAAACAGAAAACAGAAAACAGAAAACAGAAAACAGAAAACAGAAAACAGAAAACAGAAAACAAAAAACAAAAAACAAAAAACAAAAAACAAAAAACAAAAAACAAAAAACAAAAAACAAAAAACAAAAAACAAAAAACAAAAAACAAAAAACAAAAAACAAAAAACAAAAAACAAAAAACAAAAAACAAAAAACAAAAAACAAAAAACAAAAAACAAAAAACAAAAAACAAACAAATAAAATATGTTTTATAATTATGTTTGATAGATATGCTTCTTTTTTTTTTAAAAAAAAACATATCTAATTAATATTTATAATAAACACATACATGTCATATTTTAAATGAAAAATGTTTAGTACTTTTTTTAATGCGTTTTAAAAATTTTATATATATTTATCACAACACTTTTTCATTTACTCACTTCTTTATTTGAACTCTATTCATTATTTTTTATTTTTACATATATGTATATGTATGTATGTATATATATATATATATATATATATGTGCATATATAGTCAACTTCAATTGTTTTGTTTTATTTTTAATTAATTTATTACCACTTTCTTTTTTTTTTATTTTTTTTTTTTCATTATTTACCTCTATGTGTAATCATTTGTGTGAATTGCAACTATAAAGAAAAACAAAAATTATATCAATTATATAAATATATTTTATGCTCATTTTTATGTACATATTTTACATACATCAACAGTTAAGCAATGTTTTTGCCTTTATTTTATTTTTTTTTTTTTCTGCTTTTTTTTACCAAACAAAAAAATTTAGGTTATTTTTTCTGGCATTTTCCCAAAATAACATTTCTTCATTCGTGTCAATTATATCTATTTCTAAATGTTTGTCATGCGAATTTAAAAACACCATGTTTTCTAACGTAGTTTTATACAATTTCATAAAATGTAAAACCTCTTCATTTGAATGTAACAATGCATAAGCTTCATTCTTCGAATGATTTATTTGAATGAGACATACTTCTACTAAAAAAAATGTAGATATGCATATTCTCATAAACCATTTATACTTTTTTTCTTTTTGTATACTTTAATGATATATTTTATTATGAGTAAAAAAAAGAGCACATACAAATACGTTCACACTGCCATAAAAAATAAATCATAACTTGCAATATAATAAATTAAAACATATAATACATATGAAATGTGATAAAATAATAATAAAAATACTTCGGAAAAATATTTTTACTCCAAAAAAAAAAAAAAAACTTACCTATGTGTTCAAGGAAATGTTTTATATTAATGTCTTTATCAAAGCATGAAACATTTTTTATTCTTATTAAACAACCCGTTGCTAACAAAACAAAAAGTGGTTTAGTAATACAATTATATTTATACATAATTATTACAAAGTTTTGTTAACACATCATGTGCTCATATATTACAATTAAATATAAAAATAAAATAAATGTAAAAATAAAAAAATAAAATAAATGTAAAATAAAGAAACAATCATATACATTATTAATATAATATTATATAAAAAAATACATTTAAAACATATCAAAAAAGATAAAACAAAACAAATTAATTTCCTTATTCTGTTAGTATTTACATTTTGTAGGTAATAAACTTAATAATTTGAATTCCATATTATTATAAAAATAGTACAATTTAATACAAATATATAAGTTATATTAGTTATATTAAGTAGCTAATTTTTTTTCATTATAAAAAATGTTTTTTTTTTTTTTTTTTTTTAAACATATAATCTTATAGGGAGAAAATACCAAAAATATTCGTTTAATGACTGTTTGAGCTATTCTGGAAAATTTTAAATAATATAAAAATAAAAAATTAGCTATAAAAAAAATAGTAACTAATTTCATATTATCACATAAAATATAATTGAAAATAGGATAAATATGTACTTACATAATTTTACATTTTTTTGTTTTTACATATTTAATATGAAACATTAAAATTCATTTTTGTTGTTTAAAGATATCAATCATAAATTAAACTTATTAAAAACAATTTTAACTAATTTAGCTATATATATATATATATATATATATTTTTCTTATTCAAAATATGGCTACTTTAAGCATACAATCACTTTTTTATAAATTCACCAATGCCTCACAAGTTATAAATAATAATACATATAAATGTCTTTCACTCTTTCACTGTCTTTCTAATTCTTTTTTATATTTTATATTTTATATATATATATATATATATATATATTTTTGCAATTAATAAAAATAGGCTTTGTATTTTTTTTACCTCATTAGTGGCTATATTATACTGAATTTTGATTGTTAGTATTAAATAAATCCAAGAACCATTTTTTTTAATTTTATTGTATATATATTTTTTATTGAATTGTTAATATTGATAAAATGACACTTCAGTAGTTGTTTTGTGATTACTATTATTATTGTTATTATTTATATATATATATATATTTTTTTTTAGCATATAATATATTAGAACAATACTGTGACACTTCCTATAGTAGGTATTCACATTTTTTGTCTGTACTATGTTAATATATATGTACAAGAATAAGTTTTTACACAAATGAACATACATATAAATATGTATTAACATATTTTTTTATTTAATAAACTGATATAAACTTTATGTAAATTAAAAACTTTAGGATTTTATGTGCAATACTCTTCATTAGTTGTATATTGTCATTTTGTACATGTTCGCTAAGTGATCCAGGTATTATACTTTTATATAATTAAACAATTAAACAATTAAACAATTAAACAACTAAAAACTAGATACCCTAAATTCTATATATGTAACTAAAAAAATAAAATATATTAATGAACTTTACAGGAAAAATAAATAGTGACTCTTTAGATATACACTTGAAATTGTACTCATACGACAATGTCATATTTAAAGAAAAGTGTAATTGTACAACTTGTAACATGTTAAAGTAAGGCATCAAAAAATGTGTGTGTAGTTTTAAATTTATTTATTTTTTTTTTTTTCACAATAAAAAATATAAGTACATATATAAAAAAATATATATATCACGATGGGAACATATTTTTGTTAAGCATCATATAATAAAGACATATAATAATACATATACATATACATATATATTATTTATCTTAAAAAACCAAAAAGTATATATTTTAAATAACAAAAGAAACAAATAATAATCTATAGTTTTATAAATTATGATTTATAGTATACATTTTACAATGAAAATGATTTTTTTTTTATTATTCTTAGACCACCTAGAAGTAAACATTGTAAATACTGTTCATCATGTATATCCCGTTATGATCACCATTGCTATATATTTAATAATTGTATTGGTGGTTACAATATTATTTATTTTTTAATTTTTATTATTATGCATTTATTAATTTGCTCCTATGCTTTGTACATCGGTAAATAACATCATAAAAAAAAAAAAAAAAAAAAAAAAAAAAATTATAAATAATAAATAATAGTAATAATATAAACTTTAAATTTATTAAAAAAATAAAAATTTACTACTTTTTGTTTAATTGTACCTTTAATTAATTTATTGCTTATTTTATTTATTTTTTTTTTAGCGTCCTTTTGCTTATATAGTGTCATAAAACATAACAATATTTTAAAAGGTACATAACAAACTGAACTATCCCATCTTAAAATTTATTACCTTTTCGCACTTTTCACAACAAAAATATTATAACTATTATTTTTTGTAATATGTTGTACAAATGCACTTTTTTTTTTTTTTTTTATCAGCTACTTTTATACATTCTGAAAATAACATGATTATGCCTAATTCTTGGTTTACCATTATGAAAGTAAAAAATATATAACATACAACTAAAAAAAAAGAGAAACAAAAATAATAAATTTAAAGTAATTTTTATTTATTTATTTATTTATTTATTTTATTTTTTTTTTTTTTATTATTTTTTTTTTTTTTTTTGTAGTATTTATTTTCAAAGCACAATCCCACCTTCTCGCTGTGTGTAATATCAATAATTCTTATGTTTTGTCTTGTTTTATTACTTGTATATGAAATTTATTATAACATTATTCTTAATATTACATATAATGAACAAACAAAATACAATAAATTAAAAAGAAAGGGCTTCTATGTTAATAAATCTTTTTATAATAAAGGTACTACTAAAAAAAACTAGCATAAAATGCATTTAGTTGCGCGTTTATATACCGCCACTTATACATATAGCATATATAAAAGCTAAATATATTTACACCTCTTTTTTGTTTTTTTTTTGTTTTTTTTTTTGTTTTTTTTTGTAATATATGTGGGTTATTCCGAATTCAGGGTTCATTAAAAACTTAAAAGGTGTGTTGTTTTTCCAAAAAAATGTTGAAAATTTTTTAAAAAAAGATATATAATATATTTACACACATAAATTAATACATAAATTTTTACATATGTATACTGTGCTTTCTTTTTTATAAAAAATAACAATTATTTTTTTTTTTTTTAAATAAAAACATTATTAAAAAAATTTTCAAATAAATAAAAAAAAAAAAAAAAAAAAAAAAAGTGCTGTATGTTTTAAATGTAGTATTAAAGTAAATAACCCACAAGTGAGTATAAAAACATTTTACAAAAATAAAAAATATACGTTTAAAACAGATACGTGATCAAAATATATATATGTATATATATATATATATATAATGATTAGTTACAATATTTTAACAAGTTTAATGACGGGACACATAATTTTATAAAAAAGAAATGTATATATGTAAATGCATATATGCGTATGTACACATATATGTACGTGTACCAAGATAATTTTAAACTGCGTGTCTATATATACACAGATATATATATATATATATATATTCATAAGTTTGTGTTTACTACAGAATGACAAATAAATTTGCTCTTTTTTTTTTTAAACAAGCATATATATTTCCTTTCTCTAAATAAAAAGCTAATTTAAAAAGCTAATTTAAAAAGCTAATTTAAAAAGCTAATTTAAAAAGCTAATTTAAAAAGCTAATTTAAAAAGCTAATTTAAAAAGCTAATTTAAAAAGCTAATTTAAAAAGCTAATATAAAAAGCTAATATAAATAATTATATATTCTTCAATTTATTTATTATAACATCATATAATATTGCATCGTGTCCCATGTTCAATGTAAAAATTTTATTCAAATTATTTATACTCACAACAAGACTTTACAAGTTATATAATCCTGAACGTATTATTCCTTTTTTTTTTTACATTTTTAAATTGTTCTTTTTTTTTAAATTTAGAATTTTATTAAATAATGCACTTCGCTTAGTTTCGGATAACGTACTGTTACTTTTATTATTACTGTTACCAGTACTGCTACTATTATTGTTATTATTATTGCTATTATAATTATTATTATTATTATTATTATTACTGTTATTATTATTACTGCCATAATTATTACTGCCATTATTATTGACGGCCACAGTAACATCAGTCATATCCCCAATATTCTTATGCTCATAAGTGTTGTATATTTTATTATTTATAAATGCTTTTTTGGTAACATATTTATGATCATAATCATAATTGTTTTGTAAACCTGTATCTACGTCACCATCTATTGAATAATCAGTTGTTATGTCAAACGCATTTAACTGTCTTATCACATTTCTAACTCTTCTTAATTTAGATACACTTTCCTCATATTTATATAATAATAACTGATAATCACGATTTAATATAATTTTCGATTCTTTTTCTAGAGCTAATTTTTTTCTAAGTTCTGCTATAGTCTTAAGTCTTATTTCATCTTTAGGAAAGTATAAAATATCTGTAATTGTTTCTCTCTTCCTATTATTATTATGATTATTATTATGATTATTATTATTATTATTATTGTTATCTTTGTTGTTATTATTACTATTTTTACCTCCATTTTTATAAAAATTGTCTACTTCTTTTTGATTATTATTAAGTATAAAATTTATTATTTCTTTATTTATATTACTAGATAGTTCAAGATAATTCTGAAATAAAAACCAACACTCATTATATTTAGCACAATCGTTTTGATTAAAATTTAATTCCTCGTTAATGTTAACACATGTGGTCACTCTTTGTACATACATTCTTAAGTGATCCAAAAAGTGAAAATATTTAAGGAAAAAAAACTTAATTTCTTCAGGTATAAACATACGTTTCCATACACTTCTACTGATTTTTTCAAATTTTTTTATATAATTATTATTTAAAAATAAAACATTTAATAATTCACATAATTGTAAACAAAGAACTAAACAACTGTTGTTATTCTTATTTTGTATACATTCATAATTATCATTTTTTAAATTACATATATTCTCTACATTTTCAGAATATAAAAAAGTTCCTATTATTTTATTATTTTTTTTATTTTCATGTACAATTTTCATTAATTGAAAATTATTTTTTTTAAACTCATTAACATTTATCATAGTTGGATTTTCTTCGTTTGATAGGGGTACTTGATTTTTAATCTTATTTTTATAATTCTTATTATTTTTATTATTATTATTTTTATTATTATTATTTTTATTATTATTATTATTATTATTATTATTATTATTATTATTATTATTATTATATATTAACTCGCTGGCATAGATATTACCACCTTCGTGTGATATTAATCCCGATGCAGGTATGTACGACATTTCATTTGACGATAATATGTTTATCGTTGTATCGTTCAATGTTGAATCATTCATTGTTGAGTCATTTATTGTTGTGTCAATCATCATTAAATCATTCATTATTAAATCATTCATTACTGATTTACTCCTTCCCAATGTATTATGTTCTTTTTTTCTTCCTAACTTATCTTTAATTTTTAATTTTTCATTCGCTTTAATAAGCTCGGCTATTCTTTCTTTATTAGTTCGATCCATTTTTTCATATTCTTTTAACCTATTTATTAATTCGTTAACTTTTATATCATATTTATTTTTATCATTAATTTCATTGCTATATAACAAACTCAATTTATTTATTTCATTTTTTAAATCATTTATTTCTATTATATATTTATTAACATCCTGTTTGTTATTACTATGGTTTTTAAAATTTGTTGTTTCTGTAATGGAATTTTCATTTGCACTGTCAACACAGTTAGAAATTTTCTCATTATTCACATACATAATTTTATGTTTATTTGTTAATTCGATTGCTTCTAATTCTAAAGCATTATATTTATTTTTTATTAAATTTAATTCGTTTATATACTGATTTTTTTCATTTGTTAAAATTTTTATATTATTCTCATTTTCAATAATTACATTTTTCAAATTTTGTATCATATTACTATGTTCATTTATTTTTAACATATATTTATTTTCATTTGATAATAATTCTTTTTTTATATTTTCCATATCTTGTCTAAATTTAATACTTATCTCTTCTTCTTTTTCTAATTTTATTAATTGCTCTGTTGTATTTTCTATATTTTCTTTTAATATATTTCTTTTTTTTTGTAACGTTACAAGATCTTCATTAAATTTTACTAATTCATTTTTTAAATGATTTATTTTTTCTTTTATTTTTTCTTTTTCTTTTGCTACTGTTTGTACTAACTTCTTTTTTATATATTTTGTTTGTGTTTGTTTACGTTTCAAATTATAATTTTTTTCTTTTATCTCATTTTTAATATTTTTCAAATTTGTTATTTCATTTGTCAATGTATGTATTCGATTTTTTAATTCATCAACCAGATTGTTTTTTTTGATTAATGCTTTTTTATACTTAGCAATTTCATGTGTTTCTATTGAACTATTTTTTGAATTTTTATAAGTATCATTTGATAATGATTTATCACAACTATTCGTTTGATTGCTCATAGTGTTGTTACTCATAGTGTTGTTACTCATAGTATTGTTACTCATAGTGTTGTTACTTATAGTGTTGTTGCTCATTGTATTGTTATTTATTGTGTTATTACCAAATGCATTATTACTAGTCATATTATTGTTACTCATATTATTCATATTACTAACATGGTTATTATTTGAAATTTTACTTTGACTCTTATTTCCTAATTTCTTTTTCCCTTTTATTTTACGTAGTTGTAACGCAAAAAATGTTTTAAAGTTTTTTTTTTTTTCTACACATAAATCATTTGTTATATGTTCTTCAGCAAATTCATCCATTCTTTCTTTATCAGAAAGTAACAAACTATCTTTATCTGAGTCTGATAAAACTTCATTATATACTTCAAATATAGGCTCTTTTGGATGTGAAAATTCATGGGGTTGTTTGCTATTATTATTACACATACTATCACCTGTAGTAGTAGTAGTAGTAGTAGTAGTAGTAGTGGCATTAGCATAAGATCCAGTAATAATACTTTCATTAGCAGTAGTTGCATTAGTAT
Source organism: Hepatocystis sp. ex Piliocolobus tephrosceles (assembly GCA_902459845.2). Taxonomy (NCBI): domain Eukaryota; phylum Apicomplexa; class Aconoidasida; order Haemosporida; family Plasmodiidae; genus Hepatocystis; species Hepatocystis sp. ex Piliocolobus tephrosceles. The sequence continues at coordinate 17,453 of CABPSV020000215.1, forward strand.
TAGTCATATTAATAGTTGCAATATCTGCAGTCGTACCATCACTAATACCACAATTATATTCCATTTGTTTTTTTACAATTTTATTATCAACCATACCCTCTTTTAATTCTTCTTCTACACATGCTATACTATTTGTATCTTCTATTGATAAACAAATTTTTTCAAGTTTTTGTATATATAAATTAACTTTACTACCTGAATAGGTTTTTTCATAAAAATTAATATAAGCGTTTGTCGTATTAATCTTAATTTCTAGCTCATGATTTTTTTTATTACATTCGTTATATTGTTGTTTTTTTAAAACTAATTCTTTTTGCAACATTATTTTTCTTTTTTTTCTTTCTTCATCTTCTTTTTCTGTTACTAATACTTCTTTAAATAACTTCGTTTTTTTTTTTGTTTGTTCTTCATTTTTTATTCTATGCTGTTTTTTCTCTTCACAATATGTATCTTGTATGTTTGATACATTTACACAATTATCATCAATAAATAAATTATTTTCATTAATGTTATCGCTCTTGCTATTACTATCACCACTATCACGGTTAACACCACTAACACCACCACTAACATCACCACCAACACCACCACTAACACCACCACTAACACCACCACTAACACCACCACCAACACCACTAACACCACCACTAACACCACCACTAACACCACCACTAACACCACCACCAACACCACTAACACCGTTAATACTAATATGCTTATTCACTAATTCTTTAAAATCCTCCATCTTCATATCCTCATCATATAAAATATTTAATTTATTAAAAATACATTTTAATAACTCTTTTTTTTCAGTAACATGTTTAATCAATGTTTCTTCTTTTTGTAATTTTTCTAATTCTAATTTTTCTTTTTCATGTTGAAACATTTTTTCCTTTTCATTTATTTTTTTATAAATATCATTTAACTCATTATCATAATAGTTTTCTTTTTTTTCTATTTCTTTTTTTAGTTCTTCTAATTTTGTATCATAATCCTCTTTCATTTGTTTATACTTTTTTTCTTTTAAGTCTAATGCAACTTTTAAATTATTTAATTCATTTTTGTAATAACGATCATCTACTTTTGTTACAAAACCATTTGAGTAATTGTGCTCTTCTGTGTTGCCATTATAATAATTTTCTATTACTACTTGTGAATTTTCATTTAATAAATCTAAATTCTGATATTTACTGTTTTTTTCTAGTAGTAATTGTTTTTTTTCCTTCATTTCATCACTTTTTGCCTTTTCTTCATTTTTTAATTCTGGTACAACATTATTATATGTAATATCAATTTTTTTTAAATTATTAATTGTATTGGTAAGGGTAGTAATTTCCATATTTAATGCATTTTTTTTCTCTTCTAATTTATTTATATCATTATTTAACAATTCTATATTATTATGTAATAAATCTTTGTCATTATTTACAGCGTTTAACTCTTCGTACATACTTTCCTTGTTGTCAGTTAACTTATTTATTTCTTTGTAAATACTTTTCTTATCGTTAGTTAATTTGTTTATCTCTTCGCACATACTTTTCTTATCGTTAGTTAATTTGTTTATCTCTTCGCACATACTTTCCTTATCGTTCGTCAGTTTATTTATCTCTTCGCACATACTTTCCTTATCGTTCGTCAGTTTATTTATCTCTTCGCACATACTTTCCTTATCATTCGTTAATTTATTTATCTCTTCGTACATGTTTCCCTTTTCGTCAGTTAGTTTATTTATTTCTATACCAATTTTTTCTCTCTCTTCATTTAACTTGTTTATTTTTTCACACATGTTTTCTTTTTCGTCAGTCAATTTTTTTATCTCTTGCCACATATTTCGCCTTTCGTCAGTTAATTTATTTATTTCTATACCAAATTTTTCTTTTTCATCAGTCAATTTTTTTATCTCTTGCCACATATTTCCTTTTTCATCTGTTAATTTATTTATTTCTATACCAAATTTTTCTTTTTCATCAGTCAATTTTTTTATCTCTTGCCACATATTTCCTTTTTCATCAGTCAATTTTTTTATTTCTTTGTATATACTTTCCTTATCATTCGTCAATTTATTTATCTCTTCGTACATGTTTCCCCTTTCGTCAGTCAATTTTTTTATCTCTTCGTACATGTTTCCCCTTTCGTCCGTTAGTTTATTTATTTCTATACCAATTTTTTCTCTCTCTTCATTTAACTTGTTTATTTTTTCGCATATACTTTCCCTTTCATTATTTAATAGGCGCTGCTCTATTTCCAATGCAATAACTGCATCATTGTACTGCCTACTTTTTATATTTTCTAGTTCTGTTTCTTTTTCTGTTAATATATTGTTTAAGTTATTTATTTCTGTTTGATAATTTGTAATAGTGTCACAATTATTTTTTTCTAATTTTTTTTTAAGATCATTAAGTTCATTTTCTAAACAAATTAAATTATTTTCTTTTGTTTCTATATTTTCTTCTCGTGTTTTAATTAAATTTAATTTATTCGTAAGGATATTTTCCTTTTCTTCAAGCTCTTTCATTTTGTTATCATAATATATTTTTTTTTTATCAGTAGTAATATCTAACATACTTGCTGTATTTTCCTTTTCTTTAATATCATTCACTATCTGTTCATATTCTTTTTCTTTTTCATTAATTTTTTCATTTAATTTATTTATTGTATCTTTTTTTTTTTTTTTAAATTCTTTTAATTCTTCTAATACACTTTCTTTTGACATTACTTCGTTATTAACACTTTCTAAACATTCTTGTTTATCTTTTATTTCATTTTTTAATTTATCTAAACCTTTTTTTAAATCAATAATTTCGTTTAATAATTGTTCCTTTTCTTCATTCTTATTCATAGAATCTTTTTTCAAATTGTTTAATTCATTTTCCTTTTGTATAAGAAAACTTTCTTTATCATTCACTTTTTTTTCCCTTGCAGTAATAATTATTTCCTTTTCATTCAAAGCATGATCCCTTTTTTCTAAACGTTTTAAAAATTCATTAACATTATTTTCTTTTTCTTTCAGTTCTTTATTATGTATATTATTTAATTTGTTGTTTTTATCATTATTTTTTTTTTCTTTTTCCAATTCTTTGTTTAATTCTTCTATTTTTATTTCAGCATTATTTAATTTTGTTGATAAAAAAGTTATTGATTTTAATGTTTCTTTTAACTGTTCTTCTAATGACTCATTATGTTTTTTTTCATATTTTATACTTTCAATATCTAAAGTTGTTTGGTTCTGCTTACTATTATTTTTTTTATTTTTTACATGTTTATCAACATTTTTTTTATACCACATACTATTTGTATGTTTTTTTTCATTATTGTCACTCTGTTCATCATCTTTATTTGAACATTTGCTATGTTCGTCGTGTCCATCATCTTTCTTTTTTTTTTTTGCTATGAATATCATTGGCTTGGAAAAATATACGCATGTGCACACATATATATATATATATATATATATAGTTAGTGATAATGTAGCTTATGTTTTTATTAAATTAAATTTTTACACATAAAAATATATATCTACTCATCGATAAAACCACTGTCACAATTTAATATTTATCACTACGAATACGTCTTTTTTTTTTTTTTATTTTTGCTAATGACCATGAACATGTAGGTAAAAAAAAAAAAAAAAAAAAAAAAAAAAAAAAAAAAAAAAAAAAAAAAAAAAAAAAACTGAAAAAAAAAAACACCTACTGGTAATAAATAAACATATAATAACATACAACTACTGAAGAATAGCTATTCAAAAAAAAATAAACTTATTTAAAAATAATTAAACATAAACACAATTAAGCTATAAGCTATAATAAGCATAAAGCTTAAGTCAGGTTAAACATAACTAAACATAAACTTAATTAAAAATACAATTAAGAAGAAAAACAATTAATCATAAAAATAATTAAACATAAACAAAAAAAATCATTAATGTAAATATAATTTCATAAAAGAGATAAAAAAAAAAAGGTAGTTGGGGGATATATTAATTCACCTAAATCAAATAAACCAAATAAACCAAATAAATCAAAAGAAAGTCAGTATAAAAGTAAAGTTACTTAATAGTTTTAATAAATAACAATTAAAAGTTAAAAAAAAAAATATATAAAATAAAAAAAAATAAAATAAAATAAAAAAATAAAATAAATAAATAAATGGTATAAAGTAAAAAGTGAATATAAAAACAAAAACACAAAAATACAAAAAAACAAAACAAACAAATTAAACACAAACTAACAATATATAGTCATACATAAATAGATTGCTAAGTAGTCTGTTTACACTGATAAGCTTTAAATTTAAAAAAATTGTATAAAAATCATATTTGGTGAATGTGTGTATATTTACACATTCATGTATTTATATATACATATATATCAATATACATTTACATTTCTATACATTTATTCACTTATTTCCATACTAATTTATTATATATACAAGTGCGTGCGCATTTATATATATGTAATATATACTAATATTTTACATTCAGTTTTACGTGTGCATGAATTGTGAAAATAAAAAAAGGCCAACATTCGAAAAAAATATAAATGTGAAAATTCAATATCAAATAAAAGAAAATATATATATATATATATATATATATATATATGTATGCGTGATATATAATACAATGAATAACAATTGCATAAAAAAAAAAAAATGAAAGAACAAAATTTGTCATGAATCATAATAAATTGAAAAATAACACATTCAAAAATGTAACTTGCTTTCTATATTA
>CABPSV020000216.1:0-22647 GCA_902459845.2 Hepatocystis sp. ex Piliocolobus tephrosceles
AGTAATTAAAAAAAAAAAAAAAAAAAAAAAAAAATTTTTATATTAAGTTAAAAAAAAAAAAAAAAAAAAAAAAAAAGAAAAAAAAAAAAATGAAAAAAAAAAAAATATACCAAAAAAAAAAAAAAAAAAAAAAAAAAAAAAAAAAAATGTAAATGTTATATACACAATGTATATGAAAGATAAAAAATATGGTAAAGTAGGTGTGTATACATATATATGGACAAATAAAATAAAAACTGAGTAACATATATATAGCTATGTAGGTAAAGGTAAAATTATATATCCTATATGGGAAGTGAAAATGTATAAGTAAGGGTGTGTATGTATATGCGAATATATGTGCGAATGTATATGCGAATGTATGTGCGAATGTATATGCGAATGTATGTGCGCCAAAAAAAAGATACATGCTTAAACGATTTCACAAGAATCAATCGAATGAATGCTGTTTAGTAGTAGCAGCGTGACTTATCGTTTGTATCTGTTTATACACACTATACGAGTTTTTTAAAAGGTAAAAGATTATTTTTTGAATATAATTAAGAATTTGAATATTACCATTATAAAAGAATGTACCAATAATAAGTATAAAAGTAATAAATAAAGGAATTATTACATTTAATTTAAAAAAGATACGTACTATTAATAATATTTCATTCCATCCTAATATAAGTAAAATAACCCAGAAAAAAAAAGGTACATTTTTTAAGCTCATTTTTCCACCTGTTTCTTGTATATATTGTGCATCTCTACATATATCTTGTATTTTTCGTTTGGCTTTATTTTTAGCTCTTTCAATTACTTCTTCTTTTAATAAATGGCCACTAACATAATCATCAATAATTTCAACATTAATATTTTTTTGTAATATATCAATAATTAAAAATGCATATGTTTTAGATTCTCGAAAAATTTGTTTTAATTCAGACATGGATGTATCTTTCCATTGTCTAGGTTGTTCCGCATCATCATAATTAAAAACAGATTCAAATCTTTTAACTATTATATTTGGCAATTCATCTGAAATTTCAATAAATTTATTTTTTAATACATCCATTATTTTATCTAAATAAAAATTATTTAATTCATATATGTAACTATCTTCATTTAATATTTTATTTATTTCATCATTTACTATACTATTATATTTTATTTTTTTTCTAATTAATTCGATTTTATTTATTTTTGTATTATTATCATTGTTATCGTTGTGATAGTTATATTGTTTTACATTTTCTACTTTTTTGTCTCTATTAGAAGAAGAATGATTATCTTTTGTTTCCCAAACATTTTTCTCTTTTTTTTGATCATCATCATCATCATATATATATTCATAATTATTGTTTTTTAATAATACTTCATAAGTACTATCTTCTTTAAGATTAATAAAACATTTTGATAAATTTAAAAAAATATTATTTTGCAATCTTTTAACTAAGTTTAAAATATGATCCCAATAGTCTTCAGCATTTTTTGTATTTATTAATAAATAATCTATATTTTTAAATTCATTTTTTATTGCTCCTTTAGTTTTATTTAAAAGAAGATTACATTGTACATTTCGTATTCTATTAGTATCTTTATACATGGATGTTGATAACACACGTAAAGAAGGTTTATAATTAAATTCGTGTATTTTGTTACTATGTTTAATATAAACATTACATTGTTCATAATATTTGAAAAAATCATTTAATATTTCGTATTCTAATTTATCAGCATTATATAAAAAATTAGACCATAAAGTGATACATTTATGTTGTTTATCATCCTCTTCATCTAGTTCTTCGTATTTTTTATTTTTTTTTTTTTCTTCTTCTTCTTCAAATTGTAGTTCTTGTTTTTTATTACTACTATCATTTTTTATATTATCACTAATATTGCTACGAGAGGTAGTAATACCACTTCCACTCTCCTTATTAGTAATACTACACCGTTTATTATATTCTTTTAATTGATTTATACTTGGTTCAACAGCAAAAGAAAAACTACTTTTATCAGTAAGACATATATCATACATACCATTTAATATTTTTGAAAATTTTGTAGATAATACTTTTTGTAAATAATTTAAATTTGAATCTACTATTACTTGTAATTGCATATATATATGTTCCAATAACTCTTCTAATGTTTTTTTACAAATATTTTCTTTATATCTACATGCATCTAATAAATATTCATCAACACCTTTTTCAATAATTTCTTTTTCAGCCCAAGTTTTAAAACCATGAATAGGTTTATTTTGTAATGAATGTAATTTCTCTTTTATAGTTAAATTAATATTATTTAAAACATTATTTTTTATTTCTTGACATCTAAATGTAGCTAACATTTCTTTTTGTGATGGTATATCTAATTGTGATTGTTTTACTATTGTTTCCCATATATTATAACAATATTGTGGAAAACCATCTGCTGGTATATTTCTTGAATATATATCTGGTCTTAGTTCATTTATCCATTTATTTCTTAATTTTTTTACATCTTTTAAAAACTCTTCTTTTTTAATTATACCATGTGATAATCCTACTACTTCTATTATAAAATATTTATTTACATCAATTGATTTATCTAGGTTAGCTGGTTTTTTCATTTCAGACCATATCTTATATATATATTCGTCTAATATTTTATGTCTTACTACATCAATAGATGCAAATTCTTCAAACCAATCTCTAACTACAAATAATAAAATTGTTTTTGCTGAATGTGTCTCATTTTGGAATAATTCTAAATCTACCTCCATAACAGTTTTCAACAAGCCATAATTAGAAGCTGTAAAATTACCTAAAGAATGGTACCATAAATTAACAATAACACAATCTGCTAATGCTAAAGAAAATAAAGAAGAACGATGTTCAAATGTTAATCTATTTTCTCCTCTTTCTTTTGAATCATTTCCTTCCACATCTATTATTAAAGTAGGTTTTTTTTTAATCAAATTATTTTCACTCTTTTTACTATTACTATCATTTTTATCTGATATTTTCGCATCATCACAATTGTCATAACTTAACCATAATCCTTGAGTTGTTTGTCTATGTCCCATCTTAGTATTCATTACATCGAACGATGTATGAAACAAATTATTTAATAAAGTACTTTTACCACTACTCTGACTTCCCAAAATTGCTATAACATTATAATTAAAACCCAAATCAGATAAACCATGATGATGAACCCATTCTTTTAAATCTTTAATCATATTTCCTTCATAATCGATAATCTGAATCTTTTTCAAATCATCCATTGTGAAAAAAGGGACTGTTATATATTTGCTTTACTTTGTTATGTTTTTGCTTTACTTTGTTATGTAATGCTTTACTTTGTTATGTAATGCTTTAATTTATATATACTGCACTATTTATATATATGTATATTTGTATATATGCATATATTCGTTCTTATATGTATGCAAGTATTTATTACTATATAATAATATGCATGTTATTCGTTATTTTTTTTTTTTTTTTTGTAGCATGTTGAAAATTAAAAAAAAAATAAATAAAAAAATAAAAAAAGAGAAAGCAAAAAAGAGAAAGAAAGTGTGAAAGAGTTAGAAAATGAATGAGAATGATAGTAAGTATTATTATGGTTATAGCTATCGTCAATATTTGTTATTAATATTATTATAATTAGTTTACCTATACTTAATAACCATTTTTAAGTAAAAGCTCACTTATCTAATTACATATTTACATTTATACATGTAATTATACTATGAGTTAATTAAATTGTAATATTCTAATCATACAAAATATTCCCAAAATCAGTTTTTTTTTTTTTTTTTTTTTTTTTTTTTTTTTTTTTTTTTTTTTTATTAGTTATACAATAAGCTTTTTTCTAATTATATATTTAATGAGTTTATTTTATTAGGCTATTCTTATTAATACATTGAAGTATAGAGTTTTTATAAACGCTTATACATATGTACATACATGTATATATACTACATATATAAATATATATGTTTTTTTTATTTATGTTATTAAAATGTGGGGGAGGGGAGGAATTAAAAAAAAAAAAAGAAAATGTAATGTTTATAAGAGAAAAAAAAAAAAAAAAAAAAAAAAAAAAAAAAAAAAAAAAAAAAAAAAGCAAAATGAAATGAAAAATGAAATGAAAAATGAAATGAAAAATGAAATGAAAAATAAAATGAAAAAATTAGATACATCAATAAGCATTCACATATGTAATACATTTGTATATATTATAAGAAAAGTAAAACAATATAGCTTTTTTTAATTATTTGCTAACATTTATTTCTATATATATATTTTTTTTTTTTTTTTAGCGAACAATTGTATATTTTTAACTTTAGTAAGCATGAAATTTATTTTTAACCTAATAGTGAATTACATCAATTGATGTACAACTTCATAAAATGCTTAAAAAAAAAAAAACAAAAAAAAACCATTTACGATTATAAAAAATATAATATATACTTTTATATACTTTATATACTTTACTATTATTGACACAGTTTTACCTAATCGTTTCAGCTTTTTAACTATCCTTTTTTTTTTCTTCTTTTTTTTTCTTCTTTTTTTTTCTTCTTTTTTTTTTTTTTTTTTTTTTTTTTTTTTTTTTTTTTTTTTTTTTTTCTTACTTTTTTTCTTATTTTTTTGCCATTTTTTTTTCTAATTTTTTTCCTTTTTTTTTAATTAATCATTTCATAAAAGATAAGTACAAGCACATAAACATATATATATATATATATACCATGCGTACGTATATGTGATGAACAATTCAATAATATTAACCTAAAACAAAAAAATATAAGTGTTAATTGTATGTAAATATATATATTAATGATTTATTTATTTTTTTTTTTTCTTTATATATTTTGTCTCTATTAAAATAAAGATCTAGCTTTAACCGGCTCACTTACTTTAGCTGACTCATTTACTTTAGTTGCTTTATATATATATATATATATATACATTACGTTACGTTCCCATTAAAAAGCAAAAACTTAAAATTCCATAACCTTTTGAATAAACTAAAAAATATCACACTGTGTTAATAGTAACGAGGTTTATAAAAAAAAAAAACAAAAAAAAAAAAAAAAACTTAACGAACATCGGAGTAGAAAATGAATAAACAAATATTTTTTATTTCTTAAGTTAAAACATACACTGATATATGTACGTCCTTACCGTACATACGTACGTGTTATACCAAACACGCATAAAATATAATAATCATATATAATATTATATACATATATATATATATATATATATATATATATATATATATGTTTGTAATATGGTATGTAGAAGTAATTAGTCACTGCTTTCAAATGTTTCCTATTTATTTTAACATTATAAAAAAAAATGTGAAAGGATTATTAATAAAAGGGGGTATGTTTTATGTTCACATAAGTCTAACTTAACTTACCTCAGTTTAACGTGGCTTACCTCAGTTTAACTTAACTTAGATTATCTTATCTTAGCACTTCACATTTTTTTATTTTGAATAGATATACTTATTCCCTTTTAATGTAAAAACAACGATTTAAGTCAAAGGTAAAGGGGAAAAAAAAAAAAAAATAAAAAAAAAAAAAGAAGCAGTAGTAGCTCTGTGATGCCTAAAGCGCGCTCATATATATGCATACATATTTGAATGCAATTTATCAAAATGATTAATAAAAATTATTATTCTTATGTTTTTTTTGATTCTATTGTTTTATGAATTATTAAAAAAAATATAAAATCGTGGATTAGATTATATAGAAGAAGTTGCGTAAACAATACAACAGTTATATCAGGTGGTTTCATAAAAAGTATAAACATAATATGAACAAAGAAAAAATAGTTAAATTAAATAGTTGTGTTTTTTTTTTGAAATAATCTTTAACGAAATGTAAAAAAAATAAATAGTAATTATAGTGAAAAATAATAATAATAATAATAATAAAAAAAAATAAAATAAATAAGAGAACGAATAAGAGAACGAATAAGATGTAGTGTAAGCATGCAAGTATCATAATGTATTTAAAAAAATGAAACTAGAAAAAAAACACATGAAAAAATAAAAAAATAAAAAAAATGCAAAACATATGTAAGACGACAAAATACATATACGCCATTTTATACATAAGTTGTTTCTAATTTCAATAGATTCTACTATTCTATTTTTATCACCATCATCTTTTTTTTTGTTTTTTTTTTTGTTTTTTTTTTTTTTTTTTTTTTTTTTTTTTTTTTTTTTTTTTTTTTTTGTTTTTTTTTTTGTTTTTTTTTTTTTTTTTTTTTTTTTTTTTTTTTTTTTTTTTACTCATTACTAAGTTAATGAATTAAGGCATATGTTTAACTTAAGCAGTACATTATCGCAAAGAGTAAAAACTCTTAATCGGGTTATGATTCACTATGTGTGTACTGTTCCCTAAAAAAGTAGTTCTATTTAATGAGGGAATTAGCGATAACGATTTTCTACGTTTAAGACTAGTTTTATTAACTTGCTCCCAAGCTTTATTAACATTTAAAAAAGGATAAAGGTTTGAATGTATAAAAAAATTCTTAGAATACTGTAAGTTTGAATTTGATAAAAAGTGTATAAAATAATCATGATTAGTAGCATTAGCTCCTGGATGTATAGTAAATTCAGGTTGTTGATTTATATTATTAAGTTTCATATTTTTAACATTCTGTATTTTTTTTTGCACTACTTCTATTACATTTTTAAATGACAATACACAATCATTATCACTTTTTGTATATATGTTATTATTCCTCGATTCTTTTTCTTTTAATTCAACAATAGCTTCGACTAAACAGTAGGTAAACACACCATGACTTACAAATAAAGGATGCCTGTTCCCTTTGCAAAGTTTGTTATACTCATCCTTCACTATCTTTTCAATAAACAATTCGTCATTGTTATTTCCTATATTGTTGTATATGTTTTTATTTATATTATCCTCTGTACGATTTTTATTGTTGTCATATTTTGTTAATAACATATGTGTATCTTGCTTACCTTGTTTTAACCAATCAAGTCCATATTTACATACACCACTGTTTTTATTATCAATATTAACAGCCATAACATCAGTAGTAACGTTATAAGGTAAACATATTTTTTTTATTTCTTTTGCAATTAATGCAAATATGTTTTCGTTAAGACTTCCATTTTGCATCATACTTAAGTTAATATAGTTATTTATTTGTATATCTGATAAGTTATTTATTTGTATATCTGATAAGTTATTTATTTGCATATTTGGTAGATTATTTATTTGCATATCTGATAAGTTATTTATTTGCATATTTGGTAGATTATTTATTTGTATATCTGATAAGTTATTTATTTGCATATTTGGTAGATTATTTATTTGTATATTTGATAAGTTATTTATTTTTTTTTCTTGTAGTTCCATAATTTTTTTAGTTACATTATAATACAAAGTATTAACTATATCCACTTGGTGTACTTTTGCAAACTCCATAATTGGAAATAAACCTTCTATTGAGATTTGTTCCCAGGTAGCTGCACATAAACAATATGCTTTGGGAGCTACTGGTAAGGAACAAGCTGATTGTAACAAAGGATCAACCATAGCAGATGTTGAATCTACCTCTATCAATTCTGAGTATCTACATTTACAAAAATATTTTTCCATACTACGACTATTTAATATTTTTTTATTATATATAGCTTTATGCATTTTATTTGTTGGATTTGTTAGTGGCCATATTCCTTTTTGCTTACATCCTTTAATATAAGACAAAGATTTTTCAGTTCCTGCAGGATTTAATATAGTTTGACAACCAGAACAATCTAATATAATGGTCATTTGTGCACTTATATTTATACTAAGTAATATATCTTTTAATTGAACAGTTGTTAATATATTTTTTTCATTTTCTTTATTATGTGGGTCAGAACAAAGAAATGCTTCGTCATAACCTTCTCCTTCCCATCCACTCATATCATCTACTTGAATACTTTTACCAGCAAAAAAAAATACATAAGATCCATTCGGTACTGAATCTCGCACCAACCAATTTGCAGCTTTTAATATATTTATTCTTGTAGGCCATAAATTATAATTAATTTTTTTATGTGTTAAATCAATTTTTTGGATTTTTATATCTGCACAAGAATTACAAGTATTCTCATATATTTTACTATTATTTTTCATTTTTTCGTACATATTATTTATATTAAAAAAATGTAAAAACGATTTTTTTTTTTTTAATTCTATTTTATTCTTATATTTCTCATTATTGTTTGTATCACCACTATAGTTGTTATCACTATTACAACTATCACTAAATGTATATTCTTCTATATCATCATTATTATCGATATTATTATTATTATTACTTTTTTCCATACTATTATAACAATTATTTTTTTTTTTTGAAAAATTATTTCTTTTAGTGGTAGTATTTACTTCTTTATCTATATATGCATTAGCAGGGGATGAATCTATTAATAATAAAATATTTTCTGGACAAAAACCAAAGTATTTAATTAACATCTTGCTAAATATATAAGCATCATTTACAGCTCCAAACAATCTGTTTTTTTTTATATCACTCATATAATTACATCCGATTACTACTGCTTTTTTTATAATATTTTTTTTTTCTTCCAATGGAATACTAGTATTTTCTTTTATATGGTTTAGACATGTAAAACTTGTTGTTTTTGTCATTCTTCTGTTATTTATAATCCCTGTCATTGTTCCTAATGTATTATTTATTCTATCTTCAATCAATTTTTCTACTTTACTATCAGTCGTTACAACCTTATTCCAATTCTCTAAAGTATCATCATTTTTCGTATGCATCGTTATCGATACTGTATTACTTTTTCCATCCCTTTTCTCTGTTAATATAGAATTATTTTTTATATTATTTATGTTACTGTTTCTATAAGAAGCTGTGCGATATCTATTTGTATATACTCTTATATGTGTATTTTGTATATCGTCACATATATTATCATTGTTTACTCGTTCTAACATTTTGTCTTTATTTTTATCTGTATAAATAATAGTTTGTTTCTTTGTAGTTGATTTCTCATTGGTTGGTAACACTTTGGTTGGTAATGCAGTGGTTGATAAAACATTGGTTGGTAATGTTGCTATAACTTCCTCTTTTTTATTTTCCGTTTTTGATTTTATAAAAACATTGTATGTATTACTACACGTAGTTAAATTAGGCATAGTACTAACACATACATTGGTTTTGTTAACTGTATGTTGGTATGTATTTTTTACGTTTGGTACTACATTATTGTTAATATGGTCATGTGATCTTATAAATGGGTTCAAATTTTTAGTTAATGTTTTATTTTTTGCTAGTATAGAATTATTATTAACAGGTTTAAATATATATCTGTTATTATATATACCTAAATTTAATAAATTGTTTTTACTTAATGTGTTGTTATAAGTATATGTGTTTTTTCGAGACGTACTTAAAGTGTTATTAAATTTGTTCATGTTTACTGTTATGCTTTTATGGTTTCTATCAACCCAACCACTGATATGTTTATTCTTAACATTATTTACATTGTTATCTTCTTTATTTATTTTATTTTGAATGTTGTCGTAAATATTGTTAACATTGTTCATATTGTTATTAAACTGTTCCAATCTGTCTAAACATACATTTGAGTATTCAGTTGGGAATCCCTTTTGCTGTAAAGAACTGTGCATGGTGTTCATATTAATTACACTTTTATCCTTTTTTTCTATATTTTTAATAAAAAAAGTATTAATTATATTATTTTTATCGTATATGGGATTTATATCGATCGGTTTATTTTCGTTTTTTATATGTACATTTTGGTGTATATAATTTGAAGTTATTTGCTTTTTATTATTATATATGTCACAAGTTATATTTCTTTTTGTTAAATTGTTGTTTACGTTATTACTGATACTTGTATTGAATGATGGTATTTTGTGTTTGATAATGTAGTTTGGTTTTACGTTCGTGTTAGTGGTGGTAGGAGCCGAATCCGAAATAGGAGCCGAAATAGGAGCCGAAATAGGAGCCGAAATAGGAGCCGAAATAGGAGCCGAAACAGGAGCCGAAACAGGAACGTTGAATTTTTCCTTTTCCTTAAATTTCAAAACATTATTAACTAAAGGATAATTATCACAATGGTTGTTATATATTTTTACTACTTGTTTTTTTTGTTTATCATTATTATACGATAAATCTGTATATTTTTTAGGTAAGTATGAATTCTTTATATTAACATTTTTATAATTTTCTGAAGTAGTAGTATTAGTGATAGTATTAAAATTATGATCTTTTGTTTGACTACAATTTTCACAATTGTAATTTTTTTCGTCAAACATATTTCTTTTATCAAACACACTTTTTTTATCAAACACACTTTTTTTATCAAACACACTTTTTTTATCAAACACACTTTTTTTATCAAACACACTTTTTTTATCAAACACACTTTTTTTATCAAACATACTTTTTTTATCAAACATATTTATGTTCTCTTTATTTACAACTTGTTTATATGGTATGAACATTTGCGAAAAATATGGTTCATTGTTGTTATTTTTATGATTTATTAATAATGCTTGTACTGCAACGTTTTTTTTCGTACTAATACTTCTGTTGTTATTATATATACCATCTCCTTCATAATTACTACTAGAAATGCTACTATTTAGAATATTTCCATTTATATAACTATTACTATTATAATTAATATTAGTTGTAGTAGCATCAGTAGGAAAAGAATTATTATTACTTGTGTTTTCCTTTTTCTGTAAACCAGTATGTATAACATCACTTGCTCCATTTACATAATTTTCTGCATGTGTATGATGTTTTATATTATTTATAAGATTATTGTTAAAACTAGTTTGTATATTTAATCTGTTGTTACATTTTATCAAGTCATTATAATTGTTACTATTATTTATACTTAACACTTTATTAACATTATTTAAACGATTTGTATTAGTTGATATGTTATTGAATTTAATGTTATTAGCTCTGTTATTTATGTCACTAACATTGTTATTATTATTATTATTATTATTAACTGTTGGTTTTATTAAAACAATATTTCCTGTTTTCATATTTTCTCTTACTATATATTTTACTTTATCTGTAATATTTATATGTGTACCTTTATAATCATTTTCTTTTGTTTTATTAAACGTAGGAGAAACAAAAAAAATATTGTTATTATCAGATTTATGTGCATACAAATCTTCTCTATTATTTTTTAAATTTAAACTATTATTAATATTCTTTTTGTTACTATTCAAATAAGGATCCATGTTAATGTTTGAGTTTATTCTGTTTGTTTTGCAATTTACCATATTACTCGTCCCAATATTTTCCACGTTTTTTGTTCTGTTAATTATTATGTTGCTTGTTGCGTAACGCTTTAAGTTGCTAAATTCAGTTCCAAATTCGGTTCCAAGTTCGGTTCCAAATTCGGTTCCAAGTTCGGTTCCAAATTCGGTTCCAAGTTCGGTTCCAAATTCGGTTCCAAGTTCGGTTCCAAATTCGGTTCCAAGTTCGGTTCCAAATTCGGTTCCAAGTTCGGTTCCAAATTCGGTTCCAAATTCGGTTCCAAGTTCGGTTCCAATTATATTACCTAATCCACCATTATTATTAAACCGGTTTTCGCCTGTATGTAAATTATTAGTAACTTTATTCAAAGGATGATCAACATTATTAATCAAATTAAAATATTTATTACTTTTATCTTGTGCTTGTTTTTTTTTATTTAAAACAAAATCTAATGATATTGTTACATTTTTTTTATTTTTTATTTTATTAATGTTTTCATTATTATAAGGTTTTAATTTCATATTTAGTTTTACTACATTCGATTTAGATTTTTTGGGAGGTTCTTTTTTATTTTCTATAATCATACAATTAGATGTACCTGCCTTAATTAAAGTGTGTGGATTTATACTACTACTACTACTTTTGGTTGATAATGATCGTGTATCTTTTATACTTCCCATACCAAATTTTATAGTATAATAATTCATGTGTTGCTTAAAAGGACTATTAAAAGGCGTAGTATGATTTTTTGTGTAAGTTATTGTATGTTTGTCAATCGGAAATAGATTAATTTTATTATTATTTATAGTAGTACTGTCAGTGCTAGTATTATTATTGTAACGGTTGAATAAACTGTATACAGAAGTGTATATAGGTTTTTGTATCATTTTTTTATTACTGCTACTATTGTTGTTACTACTACTACTACCGCAACTACCACTACTATCGCAACTACCACTACTACTACTTTTTTGAAAAATGTTATCACCAGATCGTATGTTACCAGGTGTTACAATATATTGTTTCACGTTAGTAGCTACATCTCTATTTTGAATACAACTTTTTTCATTATTTTTTAGTTTATTGTTTAACACATGTTGTTTATTATTTTTTAAAATGGTATAAAAAGGATGAGTGTTATTAACCTTGATTTTATTATTATGATAATTGTCACAACTTACGTTTTTATTAACACTGTTTACATTGACTGTTTTTTTAACATTAGTTACTTTGTCTGGGACTACTTCGTCTACCTTTTCTAAGTTGTAGATATATTCCTTTAAGGTACTAACACATTTCGTTTTTACGTTTGCTTTTGATTTTTCGTTTTCTTTTGTGTTTGCTTTTGCTTTTTCTTTTGTGTTTGCTTTTGCTTTTTCGTTTGCTTTTTCGTTTTCTTTTGTGTTTGCTTTTGCTTTTTCGTTTTCTTTTGTGTTTTCTTTTGTGTTTGCTTTTTCGTTTTCTTTTGTGTTTGCTTTTGTGTTTGCTTTTTCGTTTGCTTTTTCATTTGCTTTTTCGTTTTCTTTTGTGTTTGCTTTTGTGTTTGCTTTTGTGTTTGCTTTTTCGTTTTCTTTTGTGTTTGCTTTTGTGTTTGCTTTTTCGTTTGCTTTTTCGTTTGCTTTTTCGTTTGCTTTTTCGTTTGCTTTTTCGTTTGCTTTTTCGTTTGCTTTTTCGTTTGCTTTTGCGTTTGCTTTTACTTTTACTTTATCTGTTTCTATTAATTTTTTCTTATTAATTTTATTATTATATTTGCAATTATTTAAATAAACGGATAATAAATTATAATTTCGATTACCCTTATTGAACTTTTCTAACACCGGTTTACTCTTATCACATGAATTGTGCACATACTCACGTGTCTTTATATTATATACATTTCCTTTAATCACATTATTAACATCAATATTAACATCAGTATTAACAACATTATTAACAACATTGTTATAATATTTGTCGTCAATTTTTATATTGCTTTTACATCCATTACTACTATCGTAACATAAGTGGTTATCATACAAACTATCTACTTTCTGAATTTTTTTATTGTTGCTTAGTATATCCGAACTAATATTTTTTTTTTTTAGTGTTAAAATTTTATTAATATTATTAACTATTTCAGAATTCATAATATCTTTTTGTGTTTTTTTTTTTTTACTAACATTTTTAATAGTTGTCTTACTTGTAAAATTATGACGATCTATATTGTTTAATGTTATTTTTTGTAGATCCATATTTATGCAATTTTTCAAACTTTTTTTTTTTTTTTTCACTATTCCAATTTTTATTAATTATAAATTTATAATTGCAATTTATATTATTTTCATCGTTGTTATTTTCAAAATATAAATTTTTATTTGTATTGTCAAATAAATGACTGAAAGTTTTTACCAATCTATTTTTATTTCTATTATTTTCATAAATAATTTTAGTTTCAATATAATTTTCAAAATTACTCTCATTATAATCAACTATTGTTTCTGCTTAATTTAAAATCTGTACATACATATTGCATACATATTTATATGTACAAAACCGCAGTGAAGAAATATATTTTTTTAAAAAATTAATCATCAAAAAAAAAAATAAATAAATAAATAAATAAATAAACATATTATAAATTATATACAAAAAGGAAACATGTTATAAATTATGTGTAAAAAAAAAAAAGAAAATATATAAAAAAAACTATGTACAAAAAAAAAAAAAAAAAAAAAGAATAAACGATCGAACAAATATTTACTAGGTGATGTACAAACAGAATAAAAAATAATAAACACAACGTGTAATAACTTATATAAAAAACTAAAAAGTGTGCGATTTTGTGTAAAATAAAATAAAAAATAGACTTTAAATAAATCGGAAAAGAAGAACAACTTGAAAAAATCATAAAAAAAAAAAAAAAATAAGAAAAAAAATAAAAAAAAAAATAAGAAAAAAAAATAAGAAAAAAAATAAAAAAAAAGTTATATTATTTTATGGAAACAATGTCTAATTATAGAAATGCATATACAAATATAAGAACATAAGTCGGTGTATATTTCTATATATGTATATGTACATAGTATCGTAAAGGTACTTACATACGTGATTACACATATATACAACATATACATAAACAAAAAAAAAAAAAAAAAAAAAAAAAAAAAAAAAAAAAAAAAATGATAATTACATTTTTAAGCTAGAATAGACTTTATCTAATTATAAAATATTTATTCTTAGTATTCAAACCAAGTAGTAGAGAAAAATATACCACCATAAAAAAAAAGGTAAAAAAAATACGGAGTAAAAATGTAAGTTTTGAATTGATAAAAAAAAAAATGTGCATATATACTACATATATGTGCTTGTATATGTACATGTGTGCATAATGATTAACCAATATATATATATATATATATATATATATATATATATATATATATGTACATTTTTGTTTGTTATTCTTTTCTTTCATTTTGATTTGGATTTATTACATGTGTTCTACAACTTTTAATGCATATAAGTGCGCATATAAAACTGTTAGCGATATGTAGACTTCTTATTTTCTTTGAATTTTTTTGTTTTTTACACGTGTAAGCTTGTAAAATTATTTTTATTCATAGTAAGTAAAGAAATATGCATGTACATATGTAACCAAATAATAATCAGATCGGATTAAAATAAAACACAAATCATGTTTAGAATGATAGCCATAAAAAAAAAAAAAAAGAATCCTTATTAGTTATGTGGTTAAAGTTAAACAAAAAAATAAAGAAATAAAAAAACGAGCAAGTGTACATACTTTTTATGTTGATTAGATGCAATGTTATTATGTTATTCAAGAGTATTTGTTAATTTGTTGATTTATTGATATGTAGATACATATATTCATATGCTTATATAGTGACGCGTTCTTATTTTCATCCGGGTATGTTATATTTCCCTCTATATTTTGTTATTACATTATCCGTTGTTGTTTTTATCATTGTTCTTATTTTCTATTTTTTAATCATATACAACAAAAAAAAAAAAATATATAACCCTATATTAATAGTGTTGCATCGTATTTGTTTCATTTACATTTATATTCATATTTGTATTATTTTATTTTTTTTCTTAAGCAATAATTAATTTACAATTTCTGCCACCCAGCCAAAAAAAAAAAAAATAAAAGAGGTACCGTTATAACACTCATAGTAAAGATATAAACTACCTATCCTCTTTTTTACATTTTTTCAACTTATATGTTATATTTTTCTTTCTGTGGAAAACACTCTGCGTTTTTTTTTTTTTTTTTTTTTTTTTTTTTTTTACTTTCCTCTGTTAACAAATTATACAAAAAAAGGCACTTAACTTTTTATATATTAATTATGCTTGAAACGATGAAAATAAACATATCATCATTTATTGATATACCCTAATAATTTTATGATTAACATGTTGAACATGTATTACTTTTGTTGCTTTTTGCCATACTCTACTAGTTTGCTAACTTTTTTTTTTTTTTTTTTTTTTTTTTTTTTTTTTTTTTTTTTTTTTTATTTATTTTTTTTTGTCATAGACAACCATATATGCTTAATAATTGTTACAATTGTTTAATTAAAAAAAATAAAAATTATTTCTGTTGTACCTACTTATACAAGTACATATGTATATATGAAACATTGTGAAAGTAAAATTTTTTTTTTTTTTTATATGCAAATCATAATAAAAAAAAAAAAAAAAAAAAAAAAAAGTTCGAATAATTATCTAACATAAAAAAATTACTGATAATGAATTTTTGTTAATATGCAAATTATATCACGTGTACAAAACAGTTATCTGTATATAAAGAATCACATGTAAAAACAAGCAGAAAAAAGGGGAAAAAAAAAAAAAAGGGAAGTAAAAAAAAAAACAGAGAGAAAAAAAAATAGAGGGAAAAAAAAAACACGTACATATACACATATGTATATATATACATACTTACGATAGCAAAATATGTAAAAATGTTAAAAAAAATGCACATTTAAATATAAACATTTTGAGCATACTATAAAATAAAAAAAAAATGCTTTCTACAATTTTGTTTGCAAGTCATTAAAAATATAAACATTTATAAGTATGCATACATACATACATTCATATATATACATATATATGTATATGTATATGTATATGTATATGTATATGTATATGTATATATGCACATAAACAGAAGAATATAACAAAATAAGATTAAAAAAAAACTCAAATGAAAAAATTAATAAACGTATTTTTGCCCTATTATACTTTTGACAATATTTTAACACCAACCCCAAATTTAAAAAAAAAAATATCATTTTTACTGTTTTATTTTGATCGTTATATTTATTCTTCTATACTTCGTGTATTTTTAAGAAATAAAAATGTAGAGGAACAAAATAAATTAAAAAAAATTTATTCAGAAAGGCTGACACATAAATGGAGCTTATTGTTTAGTAACACATGTAGTAGTACCACCAGTAGTAGCACTGCTAGTAGTAGCACTGTCAGTAGCAGTAATAGCAATGGAAACAACAACAATAACAGTAGTAACCCCAAAATTTTACAAAACGGTAATTACTTTATGAATAATGGAGATATTAATGCAATGTGGCCTAAAAGCATACCCTATGTTATTCCATTAGAAGTAGAAAAAAAACTCGTAAATGAAAAATTTAAAGTCATTTATATAGGACATATGAGCATATTAATTCAAACTAAAAATTTTAATATATTAATAGATCCAGTATTAAGTAATAGAATTGGGTTATTCAACTTGTTTGGCATTAAAAGAATAATAAAACCAGGTATATATTTTGAACAGTTACCTAGTATTGATTTTATTTTATTAAGTAATAACAGATATGATACTATGGATCTAAATTTATTAAAAAAAATTGTTCGAAGAGATAATAGTATTATTTTAGGAGGTATGAATATAAGAAGATATTTATTCAAAAGTAATTTTCCTGTTGTTTATCCTTTAAATTGGTTTAATAGTATTAACTTTGAAAATATTAGTTTCTATTTTTTACCTACCGTATCAAATAGTCATAGATATTTTATTGATAAAAACGTTTACCTACCAGGTTCTTTTTTTATTCATGATTTTCATACAAATTCTTCTATATTTTATAGTGGACACTCAGCTTATTCTAAACACATTCAACAAATTAAAAGTTATATTTCTACTGTTACTAAAAAGGATTACATCGATTTTTCGATACTACCAATGGGTATATACAAACCTCGTGCATTGTATAGCCATTTTCACATGTCACCTAAGGAAGCAGTAATTGTAATAAAATAAACACAATAAAATGCATAAATTTTATGACATATTCAGGATTTTTTTTTTGTTATTTTCATTTTTCTTATAAATAAGACAGTGTTTTTGTCCTTTTTTTTTTTTTTTTTTTTTTTTTTTTTTTTTTTTTTTTTTTTTGGCAGAGTCACTTCGATTTAAACAGTAAAATGTCATTAGGTGTAGGAACGGACGTTTTTTGTTTAGGTGGTGAAAAATATAAAGAAGCAACAACAGAACTTTTACATACTCTAAATTCATATGAAAAAGAAAAAAAAAAAAAAACTAATTTCATTACTTTACAACCAGGACAAAGTATTACCATTTAACATACGGAAGAGTAATTTATGTAATTGAAAAAAAAAAAAAAAAAAAAAAAAAAAAAAAAAAAATTATGTATATATTTATATACACTTGTACGTTTATACAACAGCACAATACTGGCTATTCATATACAGTCGACAAAGCTTTAAGGCATAATTTTTTTCGTTTGTGATAATCTTTTTCTTTCCTATTTATATCTGTCATCATTGTTTTTAAATTATCTTGTATTTTCTGAAAAAAAAATAGAGACATTATACATAAATGAGCATATATGATATACTACATCAACATATATCCCATTTTTAATATAAAAAAAAAAAAAAAAAAAATACACTTATATTTATCGACATTATATAATTCCACATAAATATATACCTTTATTAACACTTGACTTTTGCTTAACATATCTTTAGCACAAAAAATGGACTTGCCTTCTTCGTATATAGTTTTTATTTCATTCTTATCTAAATTAATTCCTTTCATGCTTTCAATTAAAGCCTAATATAACAACATACATGTGTGTACATATACAATCAATCATGTATATGTATATGTATACGAATACATTTTTTTTATTTTATTTGCTATAACTTTGGAAAATAAAAATGAAAAAAACAATAAGTAAGCTTCTTCTTCTTTTTTTTTTTTTTTTTTTTTTTTTAAATCATTACGTTCATTTCATTTGTTAATTTAATTATTTCCTTTTCGGTCATACTTACAATGTTTTTCTTTTTTTTTTCATATTTTATTTGTAGTTCATTTCTTCTATTTTTTTGTTTCTAAATAATAAAAGAAAAAAACAAAAAAAAATACATATGTAAATATATACGTGTAAATATATAAGTGTAAATATATACATGTAAATATATACGTGTAAATATATAAGTGTAAATATATACGTGTAAATATATACGTGTAAATATATACGTGTAAATATATACGTGTAAATATATATGTGTAAATATATACGTGTAAATATATACGTGTAAATATATACGTGTAAATATATAAGTGTAAATATATACGTGTAAATATATAAGTGTAAATATATACGTGTAAATGTATACGTATAAATATATACGTGTAAATGTATACGTATAAATATATATGTATAAATACATATACATATGTGTCCATTTTTAATTTATTTCATTTTTTTTTTTTTTATGTTTATTTTTATTAACAAGTCCTATACCTCAATCAATAATTTAATATTGTTATCTATTTCATTTAAAGCTTCATGAAATGCTTTTTTTACAAAATTTTTCATTTTGTCTTTTTTTTCTTTTTGAGTACAAAGAATTTTGTTTATCATAGTATCAGTATCGGTGTCTTGTTCTGAGACCCCTTGACTGTGTGTTTTATCCTTATGAAAAAAGAAAAAAAAAGAAAAAAAGAAAAATAATATGTAATATATATATATATATATATATATATATATATGTATGATAAGGGCAAATGGGTATTTGTATTTTGGCACTCTTTAAACTATTTAATTATGTTAACTAAAACAATAGATAAATGTTTGTATGTATTATTTTCTTAAATGTAGCTTTTCAATTTTTACTTAAATTTTCTTACTGTTATTGCTTTTAAAGATGCTTCGTCTTCACACGTTTTTTTATGATTTGTCAGTTGTGACGATTTTAAGTGTTTTGACTTTTTACCATTTCTTTTTTTGTCTTTATTTCTTTTTTCAACTAAATAAAAAATTAAATATTTATTATATATAAAAATAATAAAGTGATAAAGTTTATTTTATATTTCTTATTTTTTCATATAATGTACATTTATGACATGTATATGTAACATATATATATATATATATATATATTTTTCTTTTTGAGAGACCTTCACGTTCCACAGTTACAACTCCTTTTTGTGTGTTGTTTTTTAGCAATTTTTTATCACTATAAAAAATATAAATAAAATTATTTTAACATTTTTTTATGATTAAAAAAAAAAAAAAAAAAAAAAACTATTAATTCAATTGTTAATGTAATTATTTGAATTATTATAGTTCTTCATTTTAAGTGTTACAATAAATTTTGCATACATGAACAGTCATATAGGTGTATATACTTACATATACGAAATTATATATGTGTAATTTTTTTTATTTTTTTGTTTTTTTTCCCGTGGTACCTTATGTTATTGTCCATAATCTGTTCGTTATCAGAAAACATAGGGTCTTCCAGTTCCCTATTTAAAGTTTTGTCCTTAAAAATAAATAATTAAATGAATAAATGAATATAATAACAGTGTTGGTAATGATATATTTTTTATTTTTTTTTTTTTATTAAATGTCTATTTTATCTTTTTTTTTTTTTTTTTTTTATTATTACAATAAAATCACTTAATGTCTCAGTTTTTTCTATTTTAGATTTCTTATCATTAGTTGCTTCCGGTTCATTATTGTTTTCGTCTTTATTTAAAGTTTGTTTTATTTGCACATTTAACCTATTTTGAAAAAAAAAAAAAAAAAAAAAAAAAAATCATAATTGATGTGGGTAAGACGTGATGATGTTTTATTGATGACATGTTTGGATTGTTCAGGCCGTTGTCTATATTGTTTTTTATTTTCATTTTTTGTGCTTACGTGTTTAAAAATTTGTTTAAGTCTTTCCGAATTTCTTTTGGGCAATTTTTAACCTCGATTGACAGAGAGAACATATTAGTTGTTTCGTAATTTATGCTATTTTTTATATCCTCGCCCCTAAATAGTGATCATTTACAAAAATAAAACTTATTATGTTATCCTAAAATTATAAATTGTCTAAAGGGTATTCAAAAAGAGCAATAACAGGCAAACAAACGGACAAACAAACAAACAAAAAAACAAACAAACACATTATCAACATGTATTACCAAAGACAAAAAATATTTGTCTGATCGACTGTCCCTTTGCAATCCATTAGAAATATTGTTTTACTTTTAAAATGTATGGACATTATATGATAATAAGGAATTTCTATTTTACATTTTTCGTCAATTTCGTCTTCCTCTATCTCTTCACTTTTATAGTATATAAATACAGAACATTTTCCAAAATAACATATGAGGAATTCCCTGTTCACTATGTTTTGGTTTGCCTCTATTATAAACGATCCATTTTCAATGAATCGTTTTTTGTCAATGTAATTTTCTTCCTTTAACCAGTTTATACATTCTTCGTCAAACTTCAAAATTTTAAACTTTTTCAATCTTTTTATTGTTTTCATATCAACATTAAAATGTTTTGGGTTAAATGTATTTATGTCTATTCTTCTAAAAGACCTCCATAAAAATTCTGTATATGATACCTTAAGTTCTAAATCATTTTCAACTTTTATTTTTTCATATATCTGCTTCATTAAATTTGTTCTAACATAAAGTAAAAAGCATGCAAAAAAAAAAAAAAAAAAAAAAAAAAAAATAAAAAAAAAATAAATAAATAAATAAAATAAAATAAAATGTGGATGTTATGTAAGAAATTATAATAAAACATGCATTTATATATATATATATATAACAACTGATATAACTGTTTTTACTTATCTAAAAATACACAATCAAAAAAAAAAAAAAAAAAAAAAAAAAAAAAATGCATGTATATATTATATGTTTCTTTTCTACTATTCAAACACATTGACAACAATTAGTTTTTTATTTTTTTATAATGTGAGTTTAAAGCATATATAATTACAACTCGTTTGTAAAGGATGCTTCAATTTTTCTTCTATGTGATGAATTGTTAAAATTTAAAAACGAGCTTATGATTGAACATAAATGTCTCTTTAAACAATTAAAACTAAAAAAGTAATTGAAATTATCATTTTCATAATTTGCATAATATATTAATTTACTGAAAATAAATTCACAAAATAGTATCGATGTATCAAAATCAACATCTATAATTTTTTTTTCTTCAATGGCATTTTCTAATAAAACTTTAAAAACAACAAAAAAAAAAAAATAATAAAATAAAAATAATTGATTGTGCATGCACTTATTTTTACAATTTCGTTTTATGTGCACATTAGTTACAAACATAAGATCGAGAATAATATATATTAAAAATTAATAAATTAAAAATTAAGAAAATATGTAGTAAATAAAATAAAACAATGGTTTTTAAAAAGTTAAAAACAGTTAGTAAATGGAGTAAATATAACACACCCAAATATATGTAAATAAATAAATATGTGTATTTAGCAGTGTAAGAATTACTAATTTTTTCAACTATTTCCCAAACTACAGGTGACAAAAAACATTCCATATAATTTTCAAAAAAATATTCTAATATTTCTATTAAAGTATTTAAATGTTTACTATTTATATTTCCTAAAATGTAAAAAGAGAAAAACAAAAATATATAATTCGATTGAATCTAATTTAATCGAAATTCTTACAATTTAAAAAAAAAAAAAAAAAAAAAAAAAAAAAAATAATAATAATAATAATAATAATAAAGACAACAGTTATATATTACCTTCATTGTCGCATAATTTTTTTAACTTTTTTGTTTTAAACAAAATCGTGTCTTTGGTTAAAACGTTCATATCATGTATTTTTAAGTTCATCATTTAGCGAGTTAAATATATATATATATATATATATATATAAGAATATGGTTATTAAAAGTTTAAAAAAAAGCAAAAAAATGTTGAAATTTTAAGTGTATATATAGTATTTTAATATCTTGAAAGAATTAATAAAATTGCATATATATATATATATATATATATATATATATAT
>CABPSV020000217.1:0-22519 GCA_902459845.2 Hepatocystis sp. ex Piliocolobus tephrosceles
AAAAAAAAAAAAAAAAAAAAAAAAAAAAAAAAAAAAAAAAGGAGAAGAAGAAAAAAAAAACTTTTTAAAAAGATTAATAAGAGCAAATAATTTTTATTTCAAAATTAGATTTTTTTGCTCATAGTTAGTGTTAAAAACAGCATTATAAGAAAAAAAATAAAATGGTTTAAAACAATTTAAAAGGGGAGTATATAAATATACCAACAATATGCACATACATATGTACGTTTTCTTTGTCATTTATTTTTTTTTTAATATACACTGTAAATGTACATATTTATATATAGCCGTGCCATATATTAAATTTATACAAATGGCTGCATAAGTTAAATACTAATTCAAAATATATTTTTTTAAAAAGATAACAGATTTAAAATAACAGATTCAAAATAACAGATTTAAAATAAAAAATTTAAAATAACAGATTTAAAGAACTTTATGAATAGGGAGTGTACAAGTAGAACATATTTATGCTTGTGATTTATTTATAAATATATTAATTACATTTTAAATTATAATAAAAAAAAACATAAAAACATGTTATATGTTTATTCTTTATGAACAAACAAACAAAAAAAAAAAGAAAAACATGGAAAGCGCGAACGCAGAAATATGAAGACGTACTATTTTTTATTGCAGCTAGATATACAATGCTTATAAAAAGTATACTAAAAAATACATATATTTATATGAATATTCAAACTTAAGTATAATACGTGCATATGTAAAATAACGCAAAATTTAAACAGAAGATATCTATTTTGTTAATCATAGATGAATACACATATGTAATGTACTTATGTATGTAATTATTTTGATAAAATTAAATATTATTTTTTAAATGTGATACCTTTTTTTACAACTGTTGGTTTTTTTTTTTTACAACTGTTGGTTTTTTTTTTTTACAACTGTTGGTTTTTTTTTTTTACAACTGTTGGTTTTTTTTTTTACAACTGTTGGTTTTTTTTTTTACAACTGTTGGTTTTTTTTTTTACAACTGTTGGTTTTTTTTTTTTTATCCCATTGAACAAAAAAAGAATCACCGCAGAAGTATGTTTTACATTAAACATGTGCTTCTACTTGTATAAAGCGTTTACATTATTCATGGACAAATAAAAATATAATACACTAACACGCGTTTTATATACATATACATGTACATATGCAGCTACATATGCACATAAGTGAATATATACATGTATTGATTTCGTAAACTTTTGTGATATAATTGAGTAGTTCATATCTCACGTTTCAATAATAATGGAAGTTAATTGGGGTTCTAAATTTTTATGTCAGTTATTGCTTAAGGAAAAGGTTATAAGGAAAAAATATTAGAAGTTAATTTTTTTTTTCTCTACAATAAAATTTAATAATATATAGACACGATGTAACATATCTTTATTTTATTTGAATATTTTATGTTTATATAATAATAACAGTTTTATATATCTATCATTGTTTTTATTGTTTTTATTGTTTTCGTTGTTTTTATTGCTTTTGTTGTTTTTGCTGTTTTTATTGCTTTTGTTGTTTTTGCTGTTTTTATTGCTTTTGTTGTTTTTGTTGTTTTTATTGCTTTTGTTGTTTTTGTTGTTTTTGTTGTTTTGAAATTTTTTTTTTTTTTTTTTTTTTATAGTGCATGAAAGAGAAATATGTTTACAATTTATTAAAAAATTTCGGTGATATTAATCAAATTATTCAGCATGCAAATGACCAGTTAGCAACACTTGGCTTCATAATAAATGTATAAAAAAAATTAAATACATTGCAGTTTATATAAAATAGAATATATACTACATATATGTACTACTTATATATGTATGTGTACATGGGATATTCAAACACTAGAAATTTATATTATATTTACGTACGCAATGGCTATAACTTAACATAATATTTAAATACTCATAGCAAATGTATACTACAACTATGATTTATTTTTTTTTTTTTTTTTCGCTCCCAATACTTCATTTCCAATATTTTTTTTTTTTTTTTTTTTTTTTTTTTTCTTAGAATGAATTAATACAAGGTGAAGAATACTTAATACTGAACTGTGAAAATTTTAGGTGCTTAGATATTGATCTGAAAGAAGAAAATTATCTTAGTAAAATTAAAGACGAACATTTATTTAATTCTAATTTTAAAAAGAACGAAATAAGTTTGTATATTTTAATTATCGATTATATAATAGAGAATAATGAAAATTTAAAAATATATAATGATGATATAAGCTATGAAAGTTTGTGCTTACAATTAAATATAAAAAACACAAATTTTCAAAAAGCAATACTAAACAAATTAATAGCATATAATTGGTTGGAAAAGAAAGATGGATATTTGGCTTTAGGGTATCGGTTTTATACGGTAAAATCCTTTTTTTATAAATTTATGCATATATATATATATGAATATATATATATGAATATGTTTATATCTACATTAAAAAAAAAAAAAAAATTAACTAAAATGAATTAACACGGTCTCAAATGAACTCAAATAAAAAAATACACTTAAAACAAAAAACGAACTTAAATAAAACAGATAGTTACAAATGACGAACACGTACAAATAAACATAAAGAAATAAACACAAACAAATATACACAAATAAACACAAAATAAATGTAAACAAACTTAATATTAAATATAAACAAATATGCATGTGTGCATATATTCATATATGTTTTAATATTTTTTTTTTTTCTTTTTTTTTTTTTGTAGGACCTAATAAGGTATTTTACTCTTGGTAACTTAGACAAGTGCTCATTATGTAACACTGAAATTATTGTTGAGGTATAAACCTTTTATTATACATTTATTATTTATAATTAGTTAACTAAAAATGTAAATTTATGTACACATGTACCATTCAATCATTCGCTTATTCACTCGTCCGTTTATTCATTTGTCCGTTTATTCACTCGTCCGTTTATTTATTCGTCCGTTTATTCACTCGTCCGTTTATTTATTCGTCCGTTTATTCACTCGTCCGTTTATTTATTCGTCCGTTTATTCATTTGTCCGTTTATTCACTCGTCCTTTTATTTATTTATTAATTTTTTTTTGTTTTTTTTTTTTCTTCAGGTTAAACAATGTACAAACTGTTCGTCATCTTATCATGTGCACTGTTTTAATCAGTTAGCTAAAAAATTAGCTTTATGTTTTACGTGCAAAAATTCATTGTTTAATAATTAACTATTTGTTTGTCCTTATTATAGTTTATTATTTTTTCTATTTTCTTCATTATTTAATTCTGTTTTTTCAACTAAATAATTTTTATAGAAATAATTCATATATAACTCATTGTCTAAAGCATATACATATATAGGAATTACAATACTTAAAAATCTCAAACTTATACACAAAACGCTTATTTGTTTTTGTTCGTAAAATTTAAGCATATGATTAGTTGTTCTGTAATTATAATAAAAAAAAAAAAAATAAAAATAAAAAAAAAATAAATAAAAATAAAAAAAAAAAATATAAAAATAAAAAAAAAAATTATAATATAAACTTGTCATATTAGTATAATATAATATATGTAATACTGTCATTAAAAAAAAAAAATAAAGTACCAAAGAAATAGAACAATGACATGCTAAAGCGTTAACATGATGTATAATTTAATAATTTTTTTTTTTTTTTCGCATTACTCTTTTACGTTTTCATATAATTTTTCTTTTCCTAAGGTAAGACGACCAATTGGAACTGAACTAAATAAAAAAAAAAAAAAAAAAAAAAAAAAAAAAAAAAAAAAAAAAAAAAAATTACTACATTAGCAAAGGGTGTTTACTGGTAAAGGGAGTTGTATGGTGGTATATGTAACGTATTAACCTATACACACAATACTTACAAATTAAAAAAATATATATTCTTATGATGGTATAACAAAAATGTGAATGCCAAAAAAATGTTTGTAAAAAAAAAAAAAATGTTTATAAAAAAAAATGAAAAAAAAAAAAGATTACTGAGTACATCCATTATTTAAATCAGTGTAAGTTCTTCTAATAATTTTTTCAACATTATCAACAAATGAGTTTCTATTTAATGGTATTGTAGCAAATGTTCTGTTAATGAAATCATAAAAAAAAAAAAAAAAAAAAAAAAAAAATGCTTTTTAATATATATCATAAGATATACATATTTTTTTAAAATTAATATATACATATTTATATGTATATATTTCATGTAAAACATATTAACAAGATTACCTCTTTTTCTTTTTAATTTTTGAAACAATGTTCGCATATATTTTGGCTCTTATAGCTGAATCAAATAGAAATAGATCGTATTTCTCAATTGCATCGTTCAGTATATTATCCCTAGCACACAATGTTTCAAAGTGTTCATAGTTCATAATCTGATTTTGGTTAGAAAAAAAAATATATATATATATATATATATATATAAATTATGATTATGTAGGTATGGACGTATGTAATATATTTGTATATAACAACAAATGAATACAGTTAGGTGCATACACATTATTTTTATTAAAATTACCTTTTTAACTCTTTTTAGTTTGTGATCAATAACTAAATTTTTCCAAATTTCAGTATTTTCACTCACTAGTATAATAACACTTTCGTAATATGAATGTATTAAATTTCTAAAGTAAAATAAAGAAACAATTAAATACAACAGATAAAGTTAGAAATCACACAAATACACATATATGTATATATACATATTTTTTAGAATATATTTCCTAATATATACGTTGTTAATGTGTAAGAATAAACATTACGCACAAATTCATAAGTACAAGCAAAAAAAAAACAAAAAAAAAAAAAAAAACAAAAACAAAAACAAAAAAAAAAAAAACAAAAAAGAAAGAAATGAGTATACATAAATTTTTATTAATGTATAATTACATGGGAAAATGATGAGCCTTTCCGTTACTAAATTTTCCGGATATATCAAATGCACAGTATAACAGACGCCTAATGTAATACATTTCGTTAGAATTGCTATTTGTGACTTTATCAAATATATAATCATAAGCATTAAAAAATGTGTTTTCTTTGATTAAGTTTTCACATCTTTGAGCATTGTTGCTAACATTTTTATTTTTTTGGATTTTTTTCTGCTCTTGAATTGTTTTATTACTAATTTCATTATTACTACTGCTGTTAGTACTACAGTTACTATTGGTATTGTTTATTTTTTTATTTTTCCCATTTAGTACAGCTTTTTTAAATTTGTCATATTTTTCGTTTGTTTTTGCAATTTTAAGAAATTTTTCATTTTCGACCTTTTTCTTGGCAAGGATTTCGTTTTTTTTTGTCTTGACTTTCATTTTAAATTTAATGTAAGCTTAAAAAATAAAACATAAAAAAAAGTAAAAAACAAAAATGGGTAAACAAAAAATGAAATAAAGAACAAAAAAAAAAAAAAAAAAAAAAAAAAAAAAAAAAAAAAAAAAAAAAAAGGACAAACAAATAGACAAAAAATGGACAAAAAAAATTTTAAACTATCTAACAATATACAAACATTATTTAACGTTCTTGTATAAATGTATAAATGTCTTTCTGTATATATACATAAGCACATACAATGTTTTTTGTTTTGGTGTGTATATAAACAGATGCATATATATGCTTAAATAAAAAACCAAATTTTATAAAAAAAAACACAACAATTTAATGTTTAATTTTTGATTACATATATTAACATATATATATTTTTTTTTTAAACATTTTTTTTTTTTTTTTTTTTTTTAACAATTTTTTTTTTTTTTTTGTGTAGTTGCATAAAAGTCTAATTGGTTACGGATACAGTTTATTTAAACAAGCTAGCAAGAAGTGTATAGTTGAACAATATATATATATATATATATAAGTATAGCATGAAGATAAATTAAAATAAAAATGTAAGAATTAAAAGAATTTTATAATATTAGCTGGATAATTATGAAAAAATATATATTATATATATATTTGTATGGATATATATATATATACATATATAAGTAAATATATTTATGTATAACGCAAAGATAAATTAAAATAAAAATGTAAGGATTAAAAGAATTTTATTACACTAGTTGAATAATTAATTATAAAAATATATATATATATATATATATATATATTTACATTTAAGTACATTTGCTAATGTACAATATAGGGATAAGGTACTAATGGATACGTTAGCAAAAAAATAAAAAAAACATTACATAGATAAAAAAAAAAAAATAAAAAAAAAAATTCATTTATGTAAAAAAAAAAAAAAAAAAAAAAAAAAAAAAAATGAGTTGATTTTATGCTGTAATGTTGTACCAAGATTTATTTCTGTTAATTAGATTCTTTTTTTTTTTTTGTTTTTTTTTTTTTTTTTTTTTTTTTTTTTTTTTTTTTTTTTTTTTTTGTTTGTTTGTTTTTTTTTTTTTAGCATTTTATTTCTCTTAATAATTAATTATTTTTAGGAGCAACGTAAATATATAGTGTTACATGTGAACGTGTTGACATGTAAAGCAAATATTTTAACGTAGATATGTACGAAATTATACATGTACTAATATATATATATATATATATTATGTATATAATGGTGAATGTACGTATATCTTTATTTATTTTCTTTGACAAGTCATAATAATTTTTTTTAATCATGACGTAATTTTATTTTAAAAAAATGAAAAATTATTTTTAATAAATGAAAAGTGCTATATGAAAGAAAATAATAAAAAGTAAATTTCATAATAAAAAAAAAAAAAAAAATGTATCATGTTATTTTTAAATTTAATTTTGTACGCAAGAAAAGACATTTATTAAAAAATGCAAAATGTTTTATATTTTTTAATAAAACGAATATAGTAACAACTAATACAATAAATAAAAAAAATAATAATTTGCATTGGGAAAAAAATAATAGCTTGCACTCGAAAAATAATAGCTTGCACTCGAAAAATAACAGCTTGCACTTAGAAAATAATAGCTTGCACTCGAAAAATAATAACTTGCGAGTAGAGGCTAGGAAAAAAGAAGAAGATGATAAATTAATTTTACACAAATCTAGCTATATAATAAATAGTTGCAAAATAAATGAAATAATAAATATTTTAAATTTATGTATTAAATTGAAAAATAGTGATAATGAACTATTAAAAAATATTTCTTTAAATTTATTAATGAACAAAGAGAATTTAAGATATACTGATATTACAGTTCTTGTAAAAAAATTTTCAATAATTAAATGTAAAAATTATTTTTTATTTTGTTATTTTAAAGATGTATTATTAGATAATATACATTTACTTAGTTATGATGAATTAATAGATGTTTACTTTTCTTTTACAAATTTAAATTATTTTCATTACAACTTTTTTTTTTTAATTGAAAAAAAAATATTTCATAATTTTCATAAATTAGATTTAAAAAAGTTAATATATTTAGTTCAATGTTTTAATAAAAAAAAAATAATAACAAAAAATTGTTTAACTATATTATTATATAGTATATCTAAAAATATAAATGATTTAAATACATTCCAACTTTCTGTTGTTTTCCGTTTTTTTAAAAATTTCAATATAAATAATAGTATACTCATAAATTCGTTAATTCACAATTTTAAGCAAAACATAAGTTCGAATGAAGATGTAAAAAACATTCCACTTTTTTATAATTTTTTATCATATGTTTATACAAAATGTAAAAAAAATCATACGTATTATGAAAAACAAAAGGAATTAATTAAATTATTAAAGCAGTTTCGATTGTTCGATGAGGAACAATATAAGGAAATGATACACGAGAAGGGAAGTCATAGTACAGAGGAAGAGAATTCGAATGTTTTTTTTTTTAATGTGAGTGATGCGAATAGAGAAAAAATATTGAAAGAAAAAACAAGTTTAATAGTAAAAACTGAAATGGATAGTATTGATAGGGATAGCGGTAATGATAACAATAATGATATAAAAAGTAAACTGATTCGATTTGAAAATAGTTGTTTATATAAAAATGTTGAATTAGAAAAATTAAAGGAACAAAGTAATGTGTTAAAAAAGGATGGATTTAATTTAAATTTAATTTATTCAATTAATAGTATATGTAAAAATATGGAAATGATTACAAAAAAACAATTAAAACATATGTCTATTGAATATTTATGTTTATTATCACATTGTATATCGAATATTAATAAAAATAAGTTTCTTTTAGAAAAAATAGCTGAAGAAGTAGGTAAGCAATCAACTAAATTAACACCTTCGTTAATAAGTTTTTTATTATTATCTTTTAGTAAATCTAATCATAAACATGGTAGTTTGATTTATTATTCTTTACAATTTTTTTATAAATATTCTAATTTTTTTAGTATAAATGACGTAGGTTTATTATGTAAAGGATTATATAATTTTGCTATAAAAGAACATGAATTAATTAATGTGTTAAATGAGTATATTTTAGGAAATATAGACACTTTTTATGCTTGTAATGTGTATGAACAAGGGGGAAAGGTGCGAGATAGTTGTAGTGGTAGTGGTAGTAGTAGTGATGAAAAATGCGAGAATTATTCCAATACAAAGTGTTTAAATTTTTTTGATTCTTCAAGTAATAAAGAACAAATAGCAAACGCATATGATAAAATAGAAAAAAAAATTGATAAGAATATGGAACGACTTAATTATGAAGACACTTTTGTAAATGCAAACAGAATATATATAGATAAAGAAAATGAATATAATAAAAAAAATAATAGAGATAGTAAAAACAATGTAACATCGTATTATAATAATTATATGAATTTTAGTTATATTGATTACGAAAGTATAAAAAATAATATGTATTCCACCAATAATTTATATAACATAAAAATAAATAAATCTATATATATAAATAATATTATATACATATTAGAATATTATGCTTTTAATATGGTAAATGTAAATACAATTTTAGATTGTTTTTGTACCATTTTTTTAAAAAGTAGTTTAAATTATATTTTATATTCAAGAATATTTCATTCTTTTTATTTATTACAATATAAAAAAAAACAAGTTTATGAATTAATTCGAAAATTCAATAAATATCAACCGTTAAATCAAGTAATGTACAAAGAAAAACATGTAATAAATTTATTACAATCGTTGTTGTACTTTTATGAAAGCGACAAGGAAAAACTTGATCAAATGGACAGTAGTATTAGTGCTACAGTTAGTGGTGAAGCTAGTAGCAATGTCAGTAGTAGTAACAACTATGGTGACAACAATTTTGATATTTATTTTTACGTTTTGCCAAAAAACTATTTATCTTTCCTTTTTAATTTTCCCCAATATTATTTAACTTTTCTCTTTATTAAAAATAATAATTATGTGTTAAGTGATTTTTTAACAAATATACGAGATATATCATTAGATCAAACTGAATATGTATATCTGCACAAACCGCAAAATTTGTTATATTAAAAAAAAAAATGCGCAACTCTGTACTTGCACGTTTGTGTGTATATATTTAAGTATTGAGTTCTTATTGTTTTAAAAATTTCACATATGAGTATGTATTACATATATATTACGTACATATTACATATATATTACGTACATATTACATATATATTAAATAATATATGCACACTTTTTTTGAAAAAAAAAAAAAAAAATGAAAAAAACTTTTTAAAAAATATATTTGTTGCTTCCAAACAAAAAATAAATATGTCTTTAAATATAATGGATTATTTCAAACACATTTAAAAAAAAAAGAATAAATAAATAAACATAAAAAAAACATGAAAAAAGTTATTAAACAATACATTAGTTGTTTAAAAACAAAACATAAAATTTTATATATTTAGAATGGATTATTTTAATTACATTTATAAAAAAAAAAAAAAAAAAAAATAAAAAAAAAAAAAAAAAAAAAAAAACATAAACTAGTATAGAATAAGATAATATGATCCATGAACAGCTAAGTGTCTGTAAGTAACACCCATTCATGTGAACATTCATATACATACCAACCAGCGTGTTTTTTTTTTTTTTTTTTTTTTATACACTTTTAAAGCTTAACTTTTTTTTTTCATTTCATTACTCAAATTTTGAGTAAATTTCATACTTATGCGCTGTGAAAAAAGTGAATATTTTTTTACACAATTTAAAATACAATTATTTTCATAAGTATCCAATTCTTTTGATCGAAACGATGAAATACATTCATTAAAACATCTTTCTACTATCGAATTATAAGTGTTCATAGTGTCTTCATATTCTGCTTTGTTTATTTTTCGCATAATTTTTTCCCTATCACTTTTACTGAAACTGCTTAAGTCTAAAGATTTTTCCATTTCTTCAATATAAAAATATAAGTATATATGTTTATTGTAAACTTATTTTGTCTTTTAATGTGCAATCAGAAGTTGTCGTTCGGCCTGTCCTATATACATTACAACAAAAATATACAAAAAAAATAAACAAATAAATAAAATGTTTTTCATTTATGTCATTATTTAATAAAAAACACTTTTCGTAAATATACATACGTATATACTATAAAAACATAACCAATGTAATAAAATAAAATGTAAATATAATAATACGTTTGTATGTATGTGCTTTCTATATACCTTCTTAATATAGATACATATAGCCTTCAATGTTTATCAATTTTAATTAGTTTTAAAAAAAAAATAAAAAAAAAAGAGGAAGAAAAGGGATTTATTTAACTTTGGCAAAAATTACGACATTGTTTTGTATTAATATTATTTTTATTATTTAATATTTCTTTAAAAAAAAAATAATACTTTAAAATAATTTTATTTTGCTTTACCACAATTGGGTTTTTATGTATTGCTTTAATTTGAGATATTGCTTAAGCTTGAATTTTTTTTTTTTTTATTTCTTCTACTTTATTTTTACATTATTTATTTTTTAGCTTATTTTTGTACCCACCTGACTTTTGCCTTATATATATATGATCGTGTATATTGTAACTTATGTAATAATGAAATAAAAGTTATGTACATATAAACATGTATATATATATATATTTTTTTTACAGTTTCATAATACATGAATCCAAACGTTTTTTCCGTATTTTTATCAAAAATGACAGAACAGTTAAAAATAATGTAAAAAGGGGTTGATAAAAAGGTGCATGTATTTACAGGTTTCCACGTTTATATGTTTTAACATTTATATGTTTATATTGTTACATATTCATTTACATTAAAAACTGTGAAGTTATCTACATAGTTTTTTTTTTCCCTGTTTTGTACCCATATGTTGACATAGTATTTTATTATTTTTGCTCTTAATTTTTAATTTCGAACAGTAATAACAAAAAAGAAAAAAAAAAAAAAAAAAAAAGTTCATAAAAAAAATATGTTTCTCTAATAAACTACATATACATTAAAAAGAAAAAAAATAGCTAAAATAACAAGCAAAAAAAATTGAAAATATATTAATTTAAAGTGAAGGTAATTATAAAATCTAAAATTATTATACGAAACAAAGAATAAATAAGATATAAATTAAAGAATGAAAAACTTAAGAAAATAATAAAATTAAAGTATATTTATGTAACAAAATTAAAGTTAATGCGTTTTAACAATATTAAAATTTATACAATGAAAACAATGTTTTGTTTTAAAAAAAAAAAAAAAAAAAAAAAAAAAAAATAAAAGTGTATATATATATATATATATATATATATACATACATTTCTGACACATGTATATACGGTCTTTATATTGAAGTTGTTTAACATATTTGCTATGCAAATATTTTTGTCATGTCAACAGATTTATTGTGTTAGTGCATTTGTTATGAATACAGTACATTTTTTTTGTCTATCCACCCCTCTGTCCTGCTCAATATCTTTTTTTTTTTTTTTTTTTTTTTTTTTTTTTTTTATAATAACATATATTTTAACATTTCATAAGACATAAATTGGATTGCGCCTGAAGGGAGAGCTTTAAGCATAGATGGGAATAAACCATAATAGAAATTTCTTAAACCTTCTTGGTAATATATATTTTTAATACAGTGTAATGTGTTTTTATATATATAATTCTTATTATCTATGCCATTATTCATCATTCTTTTTCGTACAGTATCTCCTGGGAAGACTATTAAAACAGAAGTTATGTTACTGAGCGATCCAGCTAGTGACGAATAAAGTGCAACTGAACCTATTGAATTATAACTATGTGTAAAATAATTTGTAAAAATATTTTTATATAAATCAAAAAATAACATTTGTAACGTTACATAAGGTACACCTGTTAATAGTGTCGGAACATAGCCTTTAAAAAATCCTTTAAAACCTTCATTATTTTTTATTTCACGAATTATTTGAAATACTGACTTTTTTTGGTATAATGATTTATCAGCAGTTAAATATTTTTCATTTATTCCTAAAGCTACTCTAATACTTAAAAGATCTAATGGGTACGATAAAGTTTTTTGTGTTATACCAGCAGCATATCCTGCTATAACACTTTCATAATAATTAAATTTTATTTTTTCTTGTTTATGTTGAGTATTATCATTTTTATATCCCTCTACCGTGTCATACTTTGGTTTTAAGTGTATACTACCCGTTTCTTTTTTTATTTTTCCTGCTTTATATCTATCTTTTATTAAATCATTAGTTCCAAATTTTGACGCATAGACTACTCCACCTCTTACTGTATTAACAAAGTTTCCTTTCCATAGGCCTAACAATCCTTCCTCTTTAATTATAAAACCAATACTTTGTAAAATTGTTTGGTATTTAATGGCTTGGTTTGTATTTTTTGCTTTTTTTAAAAACATAGTTTTTTTTTTTATTATATTTTTTATAATGCTATTGGTGTTTAATAAGGTATATGTTTTACATAAATTATTTAAGTATAAGGTATTAACTCTATAATCGAATGAAAATTTTTTTAAAATTGAATGAAGTGAATTTGTTGGATAAGAATATAATTTACTTGCAGTGTTACTTATACTTCCATAGTTTATTGTATTTATTCTTTTTAGCCTTTGCTTTTTTCTATTGTTATTAACTATATTATTATTTTTTATTATTGTTAAATATGTTTGAAAATTATTAAAAACAATATTTTTATTTTTAACATATTTGTTATGGTTTAATTTTATATTATTTATATATTGTTTGTTTTTTGTGTC
Source organism: Hepatocystis sp. ex Piliocolobus tephrosceles (assembly GCA_902459845.2). Taxonomy (NCBI): domain Eukaryota; phylum Apicomplexa; class Aconoidasida; order Haemosporida; family Plasmodiidae; genus Hepatocystis; species Hepatocystis sp. ex Piliocolobus tephrosceles. The sequence goes on from CABPSV020000217.1 coordinate 13,111, forward strand.
GGTTTTATTTAAATCGTTAAAAAGTATATTTTTAGTGTTACATCCATTTTTGTACATAAAATTGGAGCTATTTAGTTTTTTGTGTCTTGTTTTTTTTTCATTTTTTTTAACTTGTGCAAACATTGGTTGTATTTGATAAAATAATTTTATTCTGTCAAATGGAGCAAATACAGCCTTTGTAATTATGCCAGAAAATAAGCCACATAGCATAACTTGCTTTTGGTTATTATTATTTTTTTTTTTCTCTTTCTCATTTTTAATTTCCATAAGGTGTAAAAGGGCTTAGGTGGAAAAAAGGGAGTATAGCTTCGTGTATATATATATATATATATATATATATATATATATACTTTTACATATGTATCTTTATGTATATGAATTGGCGGATAACTTAAACAACGAACTGCTTGACCATCTATTACCTATCCATAAAAAAAAAAAAAAAAAAGTACTATGTTATGATAAATGTGAAAAAATTATGTTGCCAAAGTAGGTACAATAAAAAATTTCAATTAATTAGTTATATACATATATACACGCCTTTGTATATATACATATGAATAAAAACTATTTTAATATATTATCTATTGTAATGGGCTCATTTTTTTTAAATTCTGAGCTAATCATAACATAAAAATTGAGCTGATCATAATATGAAAAAAAAAAAAGAAAAAAGAAAAAAGAAAAAAAAAAAAAAAAAAAAAAAAATATGTTTGAAAATGTTTATATCTTACCATTTTTTTTTTTTTTTATTTTGTTAAGCTCAACTTTTCTTTTTTTTTTTTATCTACAGTGTTTCTGCTTAATAGTTATTTATGTAATATGGTTTTAATAAACTTCATATGTGTATACTTGTGGGGAATTTAAAAAAGAATGAAGCGTTTTCAATTTTTTTTTTTTTTTTATCTTCAGTTGCAATTTTGATATGACTAAAGAGGAACCATAAAAAAGAGATAACAAGAATAAACGACTATTTATTTAAGTGTTAAACTATTTAACTATGCAAGTGATTTTTTTTTTTTTTGTAAATTAAAAAAAGCAAAAAAAAAAAATATATATCTTTATATATTTAAAAAAAAATAATGGTTTTTGCATAAGGTATATAGCTGAAATATTTGAAAAAACCCTATTAGTAAAAATAACATGTAAAAATGTCATTAATTATTAATGTTATTGCATTTTGTAAATTCTTGCACTGGTTTGTAGAGTATTATTACATACAATGTTGTAATGCGTCGGATATGTTGTTAAAAAAAAATTAAAAATGCTGAGAAAATTAATAGAGCTGAGAAAGTTAACAAAGTTGAGGAAAAAAAAAAAAAAAGGAACAAAATTAGGATTGCGCTTGCAATTGCTCTTTGTTTATTTGCTTAATGCTTATATTTTTCGATAAAGTAAAAAATAAGCATGTATATATAAGCACATACGAGTTGTGATATAATTTTGGGTATGACTAATATTAATATATATATATCAAAATGTTTATACATTGTTACCAAAAAAAAGAAAAAAAATGGAAGTTGTTTTTTTTAATGCGTTAAAAATATATATATATATATATAAAATAACAGGTAAAAATAAAACAGTTATACAAAACATTTATAGACACTAAAATTAAAAATAGTATAAAAAGTTTAAAAATAAAGTGATAAAAAAATTAAAAAATAAAGTGATAACTAAATTGATAAATAAATTGAAAAACAAATTGATAAATAAATTGACAAACAAATTGATAAATAAATTGACAAACAAATTGACAAAAAAATTGATAAACAAATTGATAAACAAATTGATAAACAAATTGATAAACAAATTGATAAACAAATTGATAAACAAATTGATAAATGTGATAAATAAATATACTAAATAAATATATTAAAAAAAAAAATAATAGAAGACCAAACGAATGGACGGATAATAAAATAAGGAATTATATGATCAAGTACTTTTGTAGAAAGGAAAAAAAAAAAAAATAAATAAAACGTATGTATCTATGTGTATATATGTGCATAATATATATATATATATATATCCTCGCGTTTGGTTAACTATATATATCATTGCACATCTGCATTCAAAAAATCGTATAACAATTTTGCGTTATTTTTGCTCATATAGGTTTCTAATTGTTCCAAAGATTTTGAACATAAATCTTTTAATGACTTAACATTGTTTATTATGTAATGCATATTTTTTTCTGTTACTCCAGGCATTGCTTTTAGTATTTCTAAGGCATTCCAATTAGTAACATGATCAATTTTTTTTGTAATTTGATTATTTTTTTTTGTATTTTGATTTAAATTTGTATTATGTACAATGCTTAATGTTTTACTTTGACTTATATGTTCACTATTTGTTATTTCATGAATCGTATTTTGATCTTTTAAATGGTCAATTACTGTAATTGTTCCATCTTCAATCATTTTTATTTTGTCTTCATTTGTCTCTTCTATCATTTCTACCATTTCTACATTTTCTACCATTTCTACATTTTCTACATTTTCTACCGTTTTTTGAGTTATACTTTCTGCTTCGACAGATATGTATGATGTATATTGAGATCTACATTCTGTTTGTTTCGTTATGTCTGCTACAGAGGTCACTTGATTAACTATACCAGATGTGTTTATATGATTAAATGAATTATTGGTAACAGTATTTTGTATATTTGTTTGCAAATTAATGTCAATATGAAGAGATTTAAAAATATCAGGTTGCTCTGCATTTACTTTTAAAGCCCAAAAAAGTTTAACAGTAAAAAGAGAAAAAGGACTCCATAATATTTTAAGTTTTGGAAATTGTAAACAAAGAATAATTAATTTTGTATAAATTGATTGTTTATCTTTAATAGAAGAAAAATAAAATAAATGTTTTATGTTAAATTCAATTAATAATACATATATAGTATAATATTTGGACATTCTATTGATTTGATTGTAAAGTCTATTATTATTAAGAGACTGAGCCAAATCTACTATTGTTTTTCTTTCTATACATATATCTCTTGTTATAACATAATCACCAATTTGTAAGGAATAAGGAATTATATGTATTTTACTTTTATATAGTTTATAACATAAATCTGATTTAAGCTCTCTTATGTCAACTAATACAATTGGTTTTGTATTATTAAAGATACTATATAAAATAAAATTTAAATTAAATGGATCTATTAAATAGTTTTGTAAATATTGTTGTATTTTATTTATTATTTTGTCATCAAACATGAATGGTTTATTATTTTTATTTTTTATTATTTTTTTTTTGTAATTATATATAAATACTTCTTCTTCTTCCATGCTTATAAAATTTGTATTCCCAGGTAAATGGTTTGATCGTACATTATTTGTGTTACTAATAGGATCAAAATTTGTACCATCAATGATATTATTTTCTTCACATGTAACATCTTGAAAATTTTTAAATTCTTCACATAATACTTTATTAAATTGAACTAAGTTTTTTTTATTTTCTTTCAATTTTTTTTGAAATAAAAAATAAGAATCAATTACTTTATTAAAAAGTTGTTTATTTGTGTTGAAAATATTTCGATCAACTTCAAGTCGAATTGTATTTTTATTTTTAAGAAAAGTTATCCACTTGGTTTTTTCTACGTTTATTTTATATAAATATTTATTATAAAATATATTATTTTTATAAAATAATAAAAACACCTCGACATTATTTGCCATGTTGTCCATCATTTTAATTACTTTAAAATTGTGTTCTGCTTCTTTGTTATCGTATTTTTTTTTACGCCCTGTTTCTGTATGTTCTGCTTCTTTATTATCGTATTTTTTTTTACGCCCCGTTTCTCTGTATTTTACATTTTTGTTGTAAACATTCGTTTTTTCATCTGTTGTAGTTGTATATCCGGGTTCCTTTTTTATAAAGCACACTTCATCAGCTGTATCACTTTCTAGTTCTTTTTTTACAAAAGTTTTTTCATCGTTTAGCACATCACTACTATCTTTAGTATCACTACTACTATCACTATTTATGTTTTCATCCGGAAAAAATAATTTATTTTGTTCATACATCATAATATCTTTAAAATATTTTTGTTCCCTCAAATTATATATATTATGTTGAAATAATCTGGCACAATAAGTTTCTACATTTCGAAATATATTAAGATCTAGTGTTGTCATAATTATTCTATAAGGTTTTATTTTAATTAAAAATAGTTCAAGAAAATCAAAGTTTCCACAATATTCATTTATTTCGTATATGTTTTTTTTAGTTTTTTTTTTTTTTTTGCTTCTTCTTCCACTATTACTGTTACTGATACTGCTGTTGCTATTGATGGTGGTGCTACTATCGACAGAACTACTAGTGTTTTCGTAACCCGATTCGTCATTATTTTTTTTTGATGATTTTTTACTAAGTCTTGTTTTTTTCATTTTCCTCTTTGATTCTAAGTTAACTAAATCAGTACAAACATGTGCTGTACTACCACCATGTGTTTTATTTATTTCATCAATTTTTTGAAAACATTTTTCAACATAGTTATCTTCTGTATATACAAAATCGTAGTACTTATTTACACATAATATATAAATACGTGGTTTGATATATTTTAATTTATTAGTTTTGTTACTGATTGTTTTATATGGTATATAAAAATTATTGTTTTTTAAAGACCAAAAGTTATAATCTTTGTTTTTTGTTGTTTTTATTTGATCAGTTGAATGTGAACTATCAGAAGAAATATTGTAAATAAAATCGAAGGAGTTGCATTCGTCCGTTTTTTTTTGTGCACTACTATTACTATTGTTGCTACTACTTGATTTTCTGTTACCGTTGTAAACTAAATTAAAGTCATTATCACTATTATTGTTATTATCACTTTCGTTTATTAATAAATTATAAATGTCCTTTTGGGTATAAAAGTTATCTACTATTATAACAATTGGATAATCCACTTTTTTTATACTTTCCTTATTTTTTGTTAAGGTATCATTATTATTGTTACTACTACTACTACTACTACTACTACTACTACTACTACTACTACTACTACTACTACTACTTTTTTTTTTTTTTTTTTTTTTTTTTCGACACATTGATATATTTCTGCTTCTGTTTTTTTCACTATTACCATTACGACCATTACTACCACTACAATCATTACTACCACCACTATCACAACCATCTTTTGTAATTGTATTACTTGATATATAATCATTCGATAAGCTTCTTTCTTTTTTTATTTTTTTATTACAACTTTTTTCATTATACATTTGTTTGTTCCGTTGTAATGTATTTCGTTTTGTCCTTTTTCGTTGTGTTACTGTGTACCCTTTTGTATTACCAGTTTTTTTATCAAAAATATTATCGGAGCTACTATCTGATGATTTTGGTTCTGATTTTATTTGAATGATGGATTGCTCAGTATTTCCAACGTCTCTGATAGCACATGTTACAGCGTCTTTTTTATTGTTAAGTAACAATTGTGATTGCATTGTACTTTTTGTTTGTTTTTCATTTAACGTTTCATATGAGTTGTTTTTTTGAGTATTATATCGTGTGTTTTTTTGTAGTTTTTTTTTTAATAATATTTTTTCATAATCATTTGTTGATATATCTCTATTATATACTAGCTCATATACCCAGTTGTACACATTATTATTTTTTTTTTTTATTTGATAGGATTTATGAAAATATTTATAATCACATTGTAATTTTAAAATAATACTATGTATATTATTTAGGTCTAAAGTAATATAATCGGGCAAAGTAGTTGTTGTATTTGTGCTATTTTCCACATTCTTATTATTTTCCGTATTTTTCGTATTTTGCATATGCATTTGTTTAATAAACTCATTTTTCCTTTCTTCTGTTAAATAAAAAAATTCATTTGCTTTATAGCTGTACATCCACATAGCTTCCCTATCAGCCTCTTTTATATTATTAATATAGTTATAAAAAATAATATCATCATATACATACATATTATGTAATATTTTAACTAATACAATAATATCTTTTAATAATTTTTTAATATTGTAAGTTAGTGCTTTATTCTTTATATAGTTTATAACATACTTTTCAGCATTATTAGAATAAAGTAATAAATTTATATCAAAGTCATGAAAATTTAGATTTTTTTTTAATTCTACAATTAAATTATAAATAAGATCAATAACATTTTCTTCCATTTTTTGTAAAACTTTTGGCAAATCAATATTAATTTCATACATAATGGGTTGTACAAATTTACTATTTAAAGACATATGTATATTTTTATGAAATCTGGGAAAGCAGCAGATTTTTTTCATGCCTGCTTTTTGAATTATGTTTGATATTTGTTGGTTGTTCATTAACTTTTTACTATTACATATTCCTTTTACAAATCCGAACTTGTTTCTTTTTCTATACAACTCAATAATAAAAATTTCTTTAGTACTATAAATAAGCTTTTGATTTTTACATATAAAAATACCGTCTATAATTTCAGGTATTACTTTAAATGTTAATAAATCAATTAATAAAACATTTGATGAAATAAAATAAATACCTCTTTTTATATACATTTCTATTCGTTCACTTGCTTTTTGATTTGCTATATATTCTGTCCTTAAATAATTTATTTTATTTTTTTTATCTTTATTAAACATTGTGTCAAATTTACTAATATGTTTATATAAATACAGTTGGTATGTAAGAAACAAATTATGTTCTCTTGGTGATACGTTTAGTATGAATATTAATTTGTTTTGATTGTTAAACGGACTTATATAATTAATTTTGCTTACACTTTTATTAATATCTAATAGCATGTTACTATCTTCTATGTTATTTATTTTGTGGTTTGTTTTATTTTTTGGAATATTGGAAAAAAGTGAGTCTGATGAAGTTGTTGAAATTTTATTTATGGCACACTTTTGTATAAAACGCTCGCCCTCATTTTTATTTTCATTTTTATTTTCATTTTTATTTTCATTTTCATTTTTATTTTGTTCGGTTTCATTTTGTTTAGTTTCATTTTCAATAGCTATGCCATGTATGCTTAAACTAAATAACTGAAAAAATATATTGTTTTCACTCGTATAATTCTTAAACCATAAGCAACAATTTTGATAATAAAAAATAAATATTGCTAATATGTTTAGTTCATTAAATCCATCCGCGAGTAAGATTAGACAGTCGTTTTTTATCAACTTTTTCACGACCTTCTTTTCATAATTTAAAGGGTACATTTTTTTAGCATTGTGAAAAAAAAAAACTAGGTTAGCCTAAGCGTTTTTTTTCGATCCTTTTCTCGCTTGTTCGGACCAGCGTTTTTTATTTCTATCTCTACTATCTATATCTGTATCTCTGTATTTATATATATATTTTTTTTTTTTTTTTTTTTTTTTTTTACTGTGATACGCTTATTCACGATTATTAAATTATGTTAAAAAAAAAAAAAAAAAAAATAGGATATATATAATCGTTTAGCCTTTCGAATTATTAAATATTTTTTAAAGCAAAATAAAATAAAAGGTACAGCAGTGGACTAGCGATTGTTAAGGAATAATTATTTAAATAAAAAGAAACTAGTTTGGAGTTTCGTGACAAGAAAAAACAGAAAAAAAAATTATCAGTAAAATGGTCAAAAAAAAAAAAAAAAAAAATTGTCAGTAAAATTGTCAAAAAAAAAAAAAAAGTATTAAAGTATTTGGTAGATGAATAAAGTAAGCGATTTAGCCTGAGGTATTTAAAAAAATTGATTGAATTGTATAAATACATAGTTTATAGTGATAACATTTTTTTTTTTTTTTTTTGTTTTTTTTTTTTTTTTTTTTTTTTACATCATTATAAAATTACATAAAAATATGTACATTACATGTAAACCTATATGTATTTACATATGTATATATGTGAAAAAAACGTAAAAAAAATAGTTTTTGCAGGAATATGTAAAATAGGGTCATTTATCCTGCATTTTAGCTCGATAAAATAACGCATCATATCATTTTACTGTTATTTTATTTTATTTATTTTATTTTATTTATTTTATTTATTTTATTTTATTTATTTTATTTTATTTATTTTATTTATTTTTTTTTTCTAAATTCATACACATACATCCCTTTGACTATATCTTTTAGCTATGCTTATATGTCAGTATTTATACTACAATGTTATTGTTTTAGCATAAAAAAGACGAAAAATATATAAATAAAATGTTATGACATATCTTTTTGGTGCCTTTATCAATAAAAATATATATAAAGCGAAAGATGGAACGAAAAAAAAAAAAAAAAAAAAAAAAAAAAAAAAAAAAAAAGTTTCCAATAAATTATATAATGTTAGTCCAAAATGAAGTCATAAAAAAAAAAAAAAAAAAAATATAATAGTAATTAAATAAGTAACCTAGTATTTTTACCCACACTTTGATTTGAAAATTACGTTCTAACATATGTTCACACAATTTTACTAATTTGTGGATTTTTAAAAACTTAAGACTTTTTTTTTTTATTTTTATTGACATAATTAAAAACAGTTTGAACTAAATAGATAAAATTTGAACAGTTTGAACCACCCATTTGTTAAGCTACATTATTGAAAATATGTTTAGATCAGAAGTATAAAATGTGTATATATGCATGTGTAGATAAGCGCTTGTTTTTTTCTTAAAATTTTTCAAAATATATAGGTGAGTGTTACAATTAAACATAATTAATGTCATTTTTGTTTTTAATATAAAACAAAAGTTAAAAAATAATAGCAAAAAAAATATATATATATATATATATATATATATATATATGTGTTGTGGCAATCTCGAAATGAAAGGAGTGGCAAAAAAAAAAAAAAAAAAAATATTTTAATATATCAAAATATACGGATTTGATTGAAAGTTCTGTTATATAAATATGTATATTATTTGTGCGTAATCATACATACTTCTGTGTGTCAAAGTATATGTTTTTGTGCACAATCGTGGATACATTTTTTAACAATATAGAAATATTTAAAATGCGTAAAGAATATGGTATTAATATATATATATATATATATATATATATATGTACATATATAGAATTTACTTTGTTTGGATTCTGTCCTGTTATGTCTTATTCTGATTTGTTTCGTTTTGATATTTTCCATTCACGTATAAAATGATATTAAAAAACAAATTTTATTTTCTTATCTTTATAACATATTATTTAAACTTAAAAACTGTTTTATATACGTACAAAAAAAAAAAAAAATTTTTTTTTTAATTTTTTTTTTTTTTTTTTTTTTTTTTTGCCCACTTAATACTGCTTGGTAATTCTCATCATTTTATCCGTATGATATATTCTGAAAGCTTTATTTCTATGAAAAAAAATTAATATATACATATATACATAAGACATTTATCTTTAAAAAAGAAAAAAAAAATTATAAGTTGAAAAAAAAAAAAAAAAAAAAAAAA
>CABPSV020000218.1:0-22454 GCA_902459845.2 Hepatocystis sp. ex Piliocolobus tephrosceles
AAAAAAAAAAAAAAAAAAAAAAAAAAATAGAGGGGTATTAAAATTGATGAAATACTAAATGGTATTGTAGCGCATGTAATCTGTTACATTTATGTATATATATACATATGTAAGGGAGTACGAATGAGCGTTATGAACAAACCACAAAAAAAAAAAAAAAAAAAATATTAAGTAAAAAATAAAAAATAAAAAACAAAAAATAAAAAAAAAAATATAACAAAAATAAGTAAATAAAAGGAAGAAAAAAAAAAGCAAATTAAATGATGCAATAAAAATAAAGTAAAATATACAAATAAATGAATATGTAAAAAGATAAGAAAAAACAAAAACGTAGAAGTAATGAAAATATAAGAAAAACCGTTTCTTTTTTTTTTTTTTTTTTTTTTTTTTTTTTTTTTTTTTTTTTGCTTTTTTTTTTTTTTATTAATAGATAATCACTAAATGTTGCATAAGTAAAACATTATTGATACAAATTTATAAAAAACAGGTACAAAACGGAAAATTTAGCAAAAGTATACATACATTTTTATATTTTATTACTAGGCATTTTACAACTATGGCGCGAATAATAAAAGGAGAAGATTTGTTAAATAATGATGATATTAAAAATCTATTAAAAGAACATATTAAAAATAATTACCTTATAGGAATACCAACAGAAACAGTATATGGGTTAGGAGGTAATTCATTAAGTACTGAGTCATTGAGTAACATATTTCGAATGAAAAATAGACCTACAAGTGATCCTATAATTTCACATGTATATGATATATCACAAGCTTATGATAAATTATATCATATAAATGTTTTTGAAAAATATATAATTTATATATTAGGTAAACACTTTTGGCCAGGACCATTATCAATTATTGCAAAAGCCAAAAAAAATGTTCCTTTAATTTTAACAGCTTATACACAATTTTGTGCCGTTCGTATTCCTGATAATATTATTGCAAAAGAAATAATAAAAATATGCGATACACCTATAGCCGCACCATCTGCCAACAAATTTAAACATATAAGTCCAACTAATTCTTTGCATGTTTTGGAAGAATTTAAAAATGAAAAAAATTTACTTATTTTTGATAGTGGACAGTGTGATATAGGTATTGAATCGACGGTCATAAAAATAACAAAGTACAAACACTCGAAAAAAAGTAAAAAGTTATCTGTAAATGGTAATTTTACAAATAAAAGTGTCACAGATAAGGATTATGGTGATTGTGATGTGGATGGTGACGATGAAGTTGTGACAGATTGCGATTATGAATATGAATGTAATACCGAAATGTATAATATGAAAAAATCATTAAATTGTATATCTGAAACTAATAATATGGAGGTATATGAAAGATTGAAGAATTATTTTGATACTATAAGTATGGGAACATGTAACACAAATGACGACAATAACAGTTATAGTATAATAAATAATTTAATTAAATATAAGAACTTATACAAATATGAAATTAAAATATTTAGAAGAGGAAAATATACTAAAACTGATATTGAACGTGTGTTAAAAAATAATATACTTTTAAATAATATAGAAGTAAATATATTTAAAAAAATAAAATACGAAAATTTATATATATTGAAAAATAACACACAAGAAATATGCACAAGTAAGTTGGATAGTGACAATATGTTAGTAAGCGAAGGAGACGAACATAATGACATAAATAAAACTTACAACGACATAAATAAAACTTACAACAACATAAATAAAACTTACAACGACATAAATAAAACTCACAACGACATAAGTACTTCACTCAATGCAAATACTATACATAACACAGACGATGAAAAAAATCAAATATGTCCCGGTTTGATGATAACACATTATAGTCCAATTGTTACTACTTATCTAATTGACAATATGTCAACTGATGAATATAAACAAAAATATAAAAACAGTAACGTTTTAAATATGAATACAAAAAAATGTATATTTTTAGATATTGGTGGTTCATTTTTAAATCATCAACATTTTTTTTTTAAATATTTAAATATTTCTTATAATAACGAATCATCAAAAGAAGAACGTATACAATACGTTACAAAATATTTTTTTTTATTTTTAAGAAAAGCAGAAAATGTAGCTATACAAAATAAAGCAGAAAATATATTTATTTCTATTGTTAATTTAAAATCATGTGATGAACATAGTCTATCTATATATGATCGAATTTTCAGAGCAGCATCAGGTAAAGTCTTAAAAACTTTTATTAATAATGACAACTTGTTACTTTTTTAATTTATAAAAAATAATAGTAGTAATAATAGTAATAAAAATAATAGTAGTAATAATAGTAATAAAAATAATAGTAGTAATAATAGTAATAAAAATAATAGTAGTAATAATAGTAATAAAAATAATAGTAGTAATAAAAATAATAACGATTAAAAGTGTGTCATGTGATACAAAGACTGATTTAAAAATATAAATTATATATAATTATTTGCCTTTTAAAAGTTATATGTGTGTACAACAAAGAACGTTCTCGATACAGAAGAATTAAATGAAAAATAAATAAATAAATAAATACATAAATGAATAAACAACCCTTTATACATCTTATATACATAATTTGTATAAAGTATAAATAAGTTTTAAGGTAAGGCCAAAAATAATAACACAAGAACAGCTACTAAGCATTTTTTTGTTGTTTATTAAAACAAGATTGTTAAATTTACAGTTAAAAAAAAATGAAAGTTTATATTTAAAATCACACATGAACAGTGTTACTTATAAATCACATTTAATGTCAGATATAACAGTATTTTGTATATCGATATATACATGTATGCATGTGCACACGCGCTCGGATAAACAATATAACTTACATAGTGCTTAAATTATGAGAGTTTTAAAACTTGAACACATTATATATATATATATATATATAAATGTAGTTTTTTTTTTTTTTATAAAGTTTATGCGTATTGTCAATTTTTTAATTATTATAAAACACTTTTAAAATTTTGTAAACAGCTTAAAGAAACGAGTGGTACACATACATATTTATATACGAATGCATATGTACCTGCATATATGTGTGTACCACTCGTTTTAATCGAATTAGCACTTTATATATGTGTTTATAACTTAATTACAGAAATATTGATTCATTTTTTTTTTTTTTTTTTTTTTTTTCTATAATAACAGAATTCATAGTTTTTTTATTACTAAATGACATCCATAAGTATATATAAATTAGTATTTAATTTTTGCATGCTTAATATATACGTGGCTTAATTCAAGCATTTACATAAAATACCTATCGAACAATACAAAAAAAAAAAAAAAAAATAACAATCAAGGGAGATGTTTTTTTAAGTTAATTACTACCGTTGTTTCCTGTATGTTCATAATATAACACATTATATATTTACATTTATAATGTCCCTATTTTAGCATTAGTCAGTAATGTTATTTTTTTTTCTTATCTTTTTATGAAACATGTATTTAATCGAATATTTTTTATCCAAAAATAACAAAAAAAAAAATAAAATAAAATAACACATTTTTTTTTATATATCCCAATAAGATATATGTTTTCCTCTTTTTTTTTTTTTCATTTATTTTATTGCTTTGAGTCTTATTATATATATATACATACATACTATGCCTTGTCTTTATTTTTTATTCAGTTTGTACTTTTCTTAATACATAATTATTTATAGTAAAATTATTAATTGCTGAATAAATGTTTTAATTTAAGCTTGTTGTGACAATTTTTGAATGTACAATCTAAAAAAATAAAAATAAATACATATACATGTAAACATATGAAAGCATTTATATGCACTTGTGTAAATGTCCGCATGTACAAATGCCAGTTTACCAGCATTATTAATTTATTTTTATAAGCTGATTTTACATTTAATAATACATGTCTACTAAATAAAAAGAAACAAAAAAAAAAAAAAAAACACTAGTTTAATTAAATAATTGCAGAAGCCAAATTTTGTTTAATAAGTAACACAAATTGTTAAACACAACAGCTTAATAGCGAGATTAAAGCATTTGTATACATAGTAAATACATATTATGTGCTCAATAACACGAATAGTGCTTGAAAAAAAAAAAAAATAAAAAAAAAAAAAAGAATAAATGATTAAACGAAATAGCGAAATAACAAAATAACGAAGTAACGAGTAAAAATAGGAAGAGCCTTGGCATTGTAAAAAGTTTTTTTAATGAAGATATTTTAATAAATGTATTGAAAAAAAAAAAAAGATAAAAAAAAATGCAAATAAAATGGATATAATTGTGGGATAATGATACATGTAATATATCATTTTTTTTTTTTTTTTTACAATATTTTAAAATAAATAAAAAAAAAAATAAAAGAAGTGGTAACAAAAATTGTGTCAAAATAAAAGAAGTGGTAACAAAAATTGTGTCAAAATAAAAGAAGTGGTAACAAAAATTGTGTCAAAATAAAAGAAGTGGTAACAAAAATTGTGTCAAAATAAAAGAAGTGGTAACAAAAATTGTGTCAAAATAAAAGAAGTGGTAACAAAAATTGTGTCAAAATAAAAGAAGTGGTAACAAAAATTGTGTCAAAATAAAAGAAGTGGTAACAAAAATTGTGTCAAAATAAAAGAAGTGGTAACAAAAATTGTGTCAAAATAAAAGAAGTGGTAACAAAAATTGTGTCAAAACAAAAGAAGTGGTAACAAAAATTGTGTCAAAATAAAAGAAGTGGAAATAAAAATTATGTAAAATTAAAAAAAAAAAAATAGTAAGTTTATCAATACCGTAAAGTATGAATAAACAAACAGAAAGATATTATAACAAAGCGACTGAGTTTGGTTCCCAGTTAAATATAGATTTTAGTGCCCAACAGGGTACCGAATCCAATAACACTGATGCAAATAATTTAAAAGTAAAAAAATTGTTGTTTATAAGAAAAGAGATTTTTGATCATGCTATAGTTTACACAACAAACAAACTAGATGAAGTTTCTTTAATAAATTATTTGAAGCATTTTTATGCTTACTTTAAAAAAAAAAAAAATAATAATAGTAATAGTAATAATAGTAATAATAGTAATAATAGTAATAATAGTAATAATAATAATAATAATAATAGTAATAATAATAATAGTAATAATAATAATAATAGTAATAATAGTAATAATAATAATAATAGTAATAATAGTAATAATAATAATAATAATAATAATAGTAATAATAATAGTAATAATAATAGTAATAATAATAGTAATAATAATAGTAATAATAGTAATAATAATAATAATAATGATAATACTAATGCTAGCAGTACAAGTAACAATGTTAGTGACAGTACTAATACCAGTAACTATAACAAATTGTCAAGTGAAGAGATTTATATAAGTCTCGATGACTGGATTGAATATAACGAATTAATAAAAAACCAGGATAATTTTTTATTAAATTTTTTTACGTTACATATTTGTAAATCTTTGTGGATATTGTTAAGTATAACATTACAGAGTGTAAGAAAAAAAAATAACTTAAAAAAACAAAGGACTATATTTAATACTCCAATAAATAAGTTTCATTTATTAAAATTTGATAGCGCAACATATGACAGAACACATAGTGGAGTAAACTACATAGAAGATACCAAAGCAAATACCAAAGCAAATACCAAAGCAAATACCAAAGCAGATAGCAAAATAAACGAAAAAAAGCAAAAATGTATCCTTTCATTATTTTTTAATGATTCACAAAAAAGTAACAATGATATAACAGCCAATGATTATAAATTTAAAAACACGTTAAACGAAAATAATAATAAAATTGATATACAAGACCAAACAAAAGAAACTATGATACATTCCATTCATAATTGTCATGAAAATAATGAAAAAAAACAAAGTAATGATGAATTTTTATCTATTTGGGAGGAAAACTGGTTAAATGAATATATATGTATTGAAATCGTGATATTTTTTATTATTCTTCAATTTCTTAAAATAGAGAATGTAAAAAAAAATTATGATAAAATGTTAAGTCAAGATTGTTGGCCACATTTTATTGACACACATAAACATGGCAATACTGGTACTACATTTAACACTAATGTGAGTACTAATACTGTTATTGGAACTAGCAATAGTAACAATATTTTTTTTAATAATTTAAATACTTCTTCTATATGTAAAACAAATTTATCTGATTTTTTTAATTATAATGAAAACAATTATAAACTGTTTTTACGAACTTATTTGATAGCTTTTTTGGCTTGTACTGATATAACAAATATTATTACCTTAACTGAAACACCATTATATTTTAACCGATATCATTTTTTAATGTTAGATTTTATAATAGATACAAATAATAATATTAATGTATATGAAACATATTTATTAACAAACGAACATAAAGTTTTGTATAAAACCAAAGATATATTAACATGGTTGTTAAATAATTTATGTATTATAAATGAAAATGTAAATGAAAATGTAAATGAAAATGTAAATGAAAATGTAAATGAAAATGTAAATGAAAATGTAAATGAAAATGAAAATGTAAATGAAAATGAAAATAAAAATAAAAATTCAACTGCTAATGGTAACAGTTCAACACAAACTTCATTACATCCGACATATCTAATTAACAAACATTTAGGTGTTAAAAATGTGGAAGCAAAAAAAAATTACGTAAATACAAAATATGATAAGGAGAGTAGGCATTATATTAATCTAATAGATGATGACATATATGAAATAAAAAATTTATTTGGAAAAACTATAATTATAAATAATAACAACACCATTAACAATAACAGTAATAATAAAAATATTATAAACATAATTAATTGTAAAGAATGTAATATATTTATATTGTCAAAAATAGAATATTTTAAAATAAATTTTTGCTCCTATTGTTATATTATTGTTTTATCTGTTGAAATGATTACAACCTTATTAAATTCCAATAATATAGATATACATTTAGTGACAAGAAATTTAAAAATTGAAAATGTTATAGATACTAATGCTTATGTATATACCGAAACAAATATTATAATTTATGGTGATACAAGAAATATTCAACTGGCACCTTTTAATATATTAAATAATAATCAAAAGAAATGTTTACAAGATGCTAAATTATCATTTAATGAAACATATTGTGAACTTTTTGCATATCCACTAAAATGTAAAAATAATTTAACACACTTAAATAGTTCAGGTACAATGTCATTAAAAAATAATAATGTTGATAATGTTTATATGAGTAGTAATTACTCATTAGATGATAGTAACAATTTTTATTCTTGTCATGATATTGATTCACGTCGTAATACTAATTCTCGAAACTTTTTATTACCACTTGAGGTTAGCGAAAATGAAAACGACAATATTAATAATACTAATAATCGCCATAACAAGAGTAATAAAAAATATAATAACATTCATGGTGAACATTTATCAGATGAACATATATTTAATGAGAATATAAATACAACAGAATATCGATCAAAAAGTTCAAGTAATAACCTTTTTGATAATTTTAATTTGGGGAGTAGTTTTACTGATTATGTTTATTATTTATTAGATCCGAGTAAATTTTTTATAGTTGAATTTGGTAATACAGAATTGGATTATAATATTGATGATACAAACAAAATGTGTCATAATTCTAATTATAACACATGTAGTACCATTTATAACACAAACAATTATTTTAAATTTTTTAACACTTATAATGATATAAATTGTGAAAATAGAAATAAAAATAAAAATGAAAATAAAAATAAAAACGATTGTAATATGACCGATTGTAATATGACCGATTGTAATAGGTCCGATGGTAATAAGTCGATATATAACATAAGTGATTATATAAATAATAATAAAAATGATAAATATGTTTGTTTATATTTACCAGAAGTTTATAAACATGCAATTGAAAGTCAGGATCAACATATTCTCAGTTTTTTAAATTTTATGAATAATATAAAATTAACTAAAATGCAGAAACAAAAAGTCACTAAAATATTAACATATAAATTATATGAATATGTTAAGAGATCTAAAAAAACGTTTAGGCAATTATCTGGTATAGTTTCGCATGAGCATGATAGTAGAGGGGTTTTATTTAGTAACGATTTTTAGCCCCTTTAGTTGGGCACAATTGTACTTACATTTATTCATGTACATATACGCATACAATACTTATACAGTTAACAATTTCGTTAATAAAACATCAAATTCGTTAATAAAGTATCAAATTCGTTAATAAAGCATCAAATTCGTTAATAAAGCATCAAATTCGTTAATAAAGCATCACATTCATTAATAAAGCATCACATTCATTAATAAAGCATCAAATTCGTTAATAAAGCATCAAATTCGTTAATTAAGCACCAAGTCCGTTGTTTATGTTGTTAATTGATTGCTTGCACAATTTTACTTTTTTTTTTTTTGTCATATATATATATATATAATATGTTTAACTACGATGGTTATAACTTGCTCACGTTCATTTTTTATTACTTTCTTTTTCTATCATTCATTTTATGTCTACTTATTTATTTTAGTTATTTATTTATTTATTTATTTTATTTTTCTATTTTATTTTTTTATTTATTTTTTTATTAATTTTTTTATTTATTTTTTTTTTTTATTTTTACAAATGAACCACTTTTAATTTTTATTATTAAATATAGTTAACTATGACACATGCATATATGTTCAACATGTGTGATTGAATTTTTTAAAAAACGTAAATTATTTTAATTTGATATATTTTTGTCATTTGCGTAAGCGTTAACTTATTACCAAGTCTATAAATGTATGATTTTATTTAATTCTTTAGATAATTCGTTTGTATACCGTATTCATTTATTGATTTATTCATTTATTCATTCATATGGAAGTATTCGTATAGAAGTCGATGCATGTAAACATTCAAACATATAAACATCTATTTTTTTTTTTGTTCCCCCTTTTTTTTTTCTTTAAAACATCAATAATGTATCTCTCTACAAATCGCTAATATACAAACATAGTGACAAAAAAAAAAAAAAAAAAGAAAAAAAAAAAAAAAACCTTAGTATATACAGCTACACTAAAAATTAAAACTTTATGATTTTACTTATTTCTTGAGAAAAATTTATAACATTGTCACAAACGTATGTTGAAAGTTTTATATTTTTCCCATCAGTAGCTCTTATTAAACAGATATGTTTTTTATTCGTTTTAAATTCTTCCTTAGTTTTTACTTTATTTTTTTTATCAGTTTGAGTTTTGTTAGTAATCAGATTTTTTACTTTTCCAATATTGACTGTTATGAAAAAAAAGAAAAAAGAATCAAGAAAATGTGACTTGCATTATATGTGCATATATATGTAGACATGTACACATACGTATGTATATATATTTATATATATGCACATACACACATATATATATATGTATAAACCCATTTTATTACCCCTTTTCATAGTTATCCAAATGGAGGTTTTTTTCTCTTCACCCTCCTTCCCACATAATTTATTCAACTCTTCAATAAAAATACTGTTACTTAATAAAACCATTGTTTGTTGTTACTTTCCAACGATAGATAAACGAAAAAAAATAATTATAAAATATTATCAATATTTTTGACTTCTCTTTATTTGGTAAAAGTTAAGTTATTGTAACTATATCATATGCAACGTTTATATCTAAATATATGGAAAAAAGAATAAAAAAAAAATTCAAGTTTAATTAGTTCCTTGTATGATATAAAAAAAAAATAGCCATTTTGCTAAAAATAATTTAATTAAATATATTAATTACTTGCTTATCACAAACAAAAAAAAAAAAAAAAAAAAAAAAAAAAAAAAAAAATTTAATGCGGCATTTAAATGAGTAATAAAAAATGTCGAAGTAACGGTGGAGTTAAATCATAATGCGAGGGTTATAAATTAAATGGCGCAAAATATGAGTAAAAAAAAAAAAAAAAAAATAAAAAATAAAATAATAAAAAATAAATAAATGAACTACAAAAAATGAAGTTGTAAATGCAGGGTATAATAACAGCACCTTATGCGTGTTGATTTTTTTTTCAAAAAAATGCAAAAATATATATTGCAATTTTAATACTATTGAAAAAAAAAAAAAAAAAAAATTGTCATTGTAATGTTTTAAGGTGACTAAATTAATGCAACAAATTGCAATTGACAAATGCAATTAAAAAATGTAATTAAAAAATGTAATTAAAAAATGCAATTAAAAAATGCAATTAAAAAATGCAATTAAGAAAAAAATAAAATAATAACATAACAAAGCATGTATATATGCATATATATTTGTGTATAGATAGATACACAGATATAAAAATAATATTATTAAATATAGTAAAATAGTATATAATGTTTAAAATTAAATAAGCTTTAAAAAAAAACCTTTTTGAGAAGAGTGCGGAAGTAGTAATAAATGTAAAAATATGCGTATTTATTTAAATGTATAAAATAATGCATACGTGTTTGTAACATACATACATAAGTTTTTATGTACTTATACCGACATAGTTGTCATATATATTTTTTTCCATGTACTTGTGAAAAAAAAAGATGGATGTTGAATATGTTGAAGAAAATGGTATTGATAGTCTACTGGAGACATTAAATGTAAATTACGAGGAATGCACAAAATATGATGCATATATTGAAGCAGAAATTAAAGAAGATCTAGCTGATAGCCATACGTTTGAAGAAACAAAAGTTTATAACGAAAATATAAAAAATAACAAAAGCAGTAATAGCATGAGTTGTACTAATAGTAAACATGAAAATAAAAATAAAAATAAAAATGATAAAAAAAACATAAATCAAATAGATAACATAAAAAATGTTATTTTTACAAAAAAAAATACAAATGATTATAATAATAAAAAATGTTCCATTAATAATCCTAGGGGAAATCAACAGAATGTGTTCAGAAATATAAATGTTAGCACATGCATATACATATATACATACATATACATATATAACCTTTATTACGTATGTATAACATTAATAATCTTTTTAATTTGTTGGTTGTCGCAAGAATGCTTTTTTTTTTTCGATTATGAATGACACTTTTTTTTCTATTTTATTTATACTAGTAACTATGTACATACATACGAATATGGACACACACATATATATATATATATATATATATATACACTTATTTTGTATACTCTATTGTTTTAACAGGTTAAGAAAAAAAGAATAATGATCAGTAGTGATGAGTCTGATGAAAACGAAGATATGTGTTCTGTAAAAAAAATAGTTGATTATGTTAAAAAACGAAAAATTAAAAAAACGAAATGACCCCAAAAAATAATAATAATTAAAGGAGTAAACACAAGAGATAGACATAAATATATATGTGCTTATATACAAGTGTTGAAATTTTTTTTTCTTATTTTTCAATTGTTACCAAAAAAAAAAGAAAGAAAAGTGTATATATATATATATATATATATATATTAGTTAAACGCAATGTACACGGATGACTTGACATAAAATAGCTAATTTTAAAATTTTTTTTTTGTTTTTGTTTTTATAAATATAAACTAAAAAAAAATTAAAAAAAAACGAATAATAAAATAACATAATACAATATAATACGCACCGATGTACAAGTGCACGTGCATATTAACACATAGGCTGTACATCTACATGTTTTGGAGGTATTCAAAAAAAAAAAAAAAAAAAAAAGTGAATGTTAAAAACAGGCACTAAACTGTCATGTCTAATAATACGATGTGTCTATTTTTAAAAGTGTATATATTATACCTAGTTATGAAGGTTTAACGAAAAATAATATATATATATATATATATATATATTTACGTATCGAAAGTCAATATGGTGACATAAACTTGATAAAAAAAAAAAAAATTAAAAAGATGATAATACTATACCAACGCGTATGTACCAAACGTATGGAACTAATAAAAATTCAACTTTTGACAACAGTCAGCGTCTTTCATAAGTGCCGTTATAATAAGCTGATGTTCTACATTCAACTCTAAACCCATATCACCTGACTCTTTATCAATATCTGCACTAACTTGAGTCCTCGTGGCACCTTTTTGATTTTCTCCTGCGCCACCTTTATTAGGTAGATCATTAAAACCTAGCGTGTCTTCTTTTGATCGATTTTTTGACAAATTCTCTAAAGGTATATACGGTCTAATTAAAAGTATACCCATTTTAACCAATTTATCGATCATAATTTTGAATAATTCTATATCACTACACATACCTATAAATTTCCCACTTGTTTCAATCATTACTTGGTATCTATTTAGAACTTTTTTGTAAGGTATTATAAATTCATTAAGCATTCTCAATTCAATAATTACACAGGTAAGAAATATTTTAAAAGCCCATGGTAAATAATTAATAGCTTGCGTTAAAGGCGAGTCAAATAATTGATTAGTAGCTTCAATAATATCTTTAGGAATTATTTTATTACCTCTTTTGTTTTCAAAAGCTTTTCGACATATTTGTAAAGCTTTTCTTATATCACCTGATACATTTGCTACTTTTCTTGCACATAATTGTATAGCTGTATTATCAATTATTTCTTTACAATTTTCTAATCTTTCTTTTATAATTTTTTCAATTTCATCACCTTTATATGGACTAAAAACTAATCGACCAAATGCTAAACGAGATCTACATCTCGGTATTAATCGTTCAGGTAAATCCATTGTATTGGATATGGCAATAAGTACTAATTTACTATTTACTTTAGTAGGCCAATCAAATAAAGTAAAAAGTACTTTTTGTGTTTTTGTTATTAAATAATCAATTTCGTCAATAATTAATATAGAAACATCACGATCATCTTTTTCATTTTTATTAAATAATCTATCTATGATTTTAAATGAACTTAGAGCATTAGGTGGTTTTTTATTAAACAATTGTTTGTAAAGAACTTGATAAGCTGCATTAGGATGTACTACATTCATTCCGTTTATTTCAAATACATTAAATGGAGGTAACATTTTAGCTTTTGTTTTATTTTGTAGTAATTGTATAACACTATATACAGTTGCTGTTTTTCCTGTACCTGGCATACCACTTATATATAATATTTGGTTACTTCCTGATTGTTTAATACCCGATTCTAAAAAGCCATGTACTTCCTTTATTTCTTTTTCTCGACATGGTAAATATTTAGGTACTACATCCAATTGCATCATACGAATAGCTCTATCTGTTGGATCTGTAATACTACTCAACAAATTATTATAATAATTTTCATGATCTTGTTTTAATAACTTTTTAAAATCATTAACAAATGAATTTTTAGTTTTTTTTTTGGTTCCACTTTTATTTGTAACACTTCTACTTCTACTTCTACCACCTCTACCTGTTTCTTCTTTATTACTACCTTTTTTCAAAGACAATTCAGTTTTGTTTTTTTTATCAATTCCATGCATATGACTACTTTTTGCGTTTGTTGTTGTGTTTGCTTTTTGTGAAATAATTTTTGAAGAGGCAGCAAATGTAGTCGTTTTAGATTTTGTTAACTTATCACTATCACCAATTAACTCTTCATTAAGTTTTAATTTATCTATTATCAATTTCATTGATTTATTTTTATTACTCTTTTTATTGTTTGTAAAATAATAATATAAATCACTTGACCCTAATACCAACTTATCCCAATGTTCTTCATCCTGAATTTCACATAGTTTTTCTTCTTTTTGTTTTATATAACAAGTACAAAAAAATTTATCCTTCCCTTCTGTTAATGTAGTATTTTCATCAAAAAGACTTTTTTCATTATATATATATATTTTTTTATAAATTAAATTTGCATCTACTATTTTGAATCCTATGTTACCTAATAAACAAAAACTTTTTAATTTATCATCTAAATAATTTTCAAAACTTTCTTTCGATCTTCTCATTTTTTTTATTTTATTTACTTCATTGATAAATATTTCATCATATTCATCATAATATATACAAATTTCTACATCTATATTGTTGTTAGTTAAATTTTTAAAAAAACCAGTTATTTTACCTTTTTTTAAATAATATAAAGACTTATTTTTATTTGATGGATAAAAAAATAATACATTATCACTGATCGTATATTTTATTTTATTTATAATTACACTTTCATATATTATCCCATCTTGATATTCACAACTATTATCGTTAACAACACTTAACGAGTTGGACTTGATTATTTTGTTCACTTCTACATTTGTATACTCTTTTTCTTTACCACCTTTATCACCTCCTTTTTTCGTTTCTTTTTGTGAACTACCTACTTTGGTACTACCCACCTTATCATCACTCTCATCCATTGACGATTCCGATACCATTTTTCGTTTTTTATTTTTTAATACAGATTTTGGAGATGTTGTTTCGTTTTTAGGAGTTTTTGAAGTACTTCTTCCTTTAGGACTGTTCGTCTGCTTTGTAACTATTTTTTTTTTAACATAATCCTCTTCACTTTCAGAAGAGATACTTTCATCACTGCTTATGTTATAGTTACTACTACTATCTGTATATTTAACTTTTTTTTTCCCATTCATCTCTTTAGGCGATACCTCTTGTTTTCTTTTCGTTGTTTTGTTATTTGTTGTATCTAGCACTATAACATTTGTTGCTTTTTTTTTATCTGCATTATATACTGGTATTGGATTAGTCATATTTAGGACATTTCTTTGACTCATTGTTGAATTCCTTAATATTCTTCCCTCTGTTTTGTTCTCCATAACTTTAACACTCTCGTTTTTTACTCCATTTTTATTAGTTATAATACTTTTATTTTTCACATCACCTGTATCTTTTTTATCTTTTTTATTTTTTTCATTTATTTCGTTTTGATTATTACTTTTTTTTGTTATTTTGGCAATTTTATCTTTTTCTAAATTCTTGGGAGGTGAACTTTTACTCCTTTTATTAGTTTTCATTGATGAATGAGTACTGCTTGTTTTTCCTTTTTGTTTTTGTACAGAAGTAGCAACCGAAGCAATATCTGTGGATGAAGAAGAAACAGAAGAATCTGAAAAAGAAGATGAAGAAGAGCTGGAAGAAGAAAGAGAAAACAATTTTTTATTTGAGTCGTTTTTATTTTTTATTTTTTCATTATTTTTGTCACGTGGTGCTGAAATTTTATCTTTTTGTTCAGCCAATTTTTTAATACTTTGTTTTGGCGAGTTTTTATCACTTTGTTTTGGAGAGTTTTTTTTTTTTTTTAAACTATCGTCGTCAGGAACAACAATAATATTGTTTTTTTGCAATTTATTTTTGTCAGGTATTTGGTTTTTTTCAATAAAATCAAAATTAACGTTTTGCTTAATACTATTTATATTTTTATAATTCAAATTATCTTCATTTATTTTATTATTTTTTTTTGTCGGTGTATTAGAAAAACTTAAAAAATTAAATTTACTCATATCAAGTTTTATTCCCTGTTTAGTAGGACTTAAAATTTCATGATCATCCATAAAAAAATTTTGTCTGTTTTGGGGAGACGCCATTTTAAAAAATTAACATGATACACATCGGTATAAATATATGCGTAAGCATTGAAACAGGTAAACATATACACCATATATGTCTACGCTTTTCAAAAAAAAAAAAAAAAAAAAAAAAAAAAAAAAAAAAAAAAAAACTTATTAAAAATATGTGACACTTTTTACGTATTTAAAAAAAAAAAAAAAAAAAAAAAAGACGAAATTACAAACACATACGTATATACATATATATATGTTTTAATGTGTACGCCATATTTATAATGTTGTATTTGTGTTATCAAAAAATTATATAACATAAAGATATATGTATATATGTAAATAAATATATATACTACATGTTTTGTTTTCTCAATATATTTTATTTAGTTCTAAAAGTGTACGAGTAAAAAATAGACAGTTATGTATATATATAAATCAAATAACGAATGATGAACTCTTAATGTATTAAACTATAATTCTTATTCATAATTCAAAAAATACTAAAAAAAAAAAAACTCTTATTTGTATGTTTCTTGCATAAGTATCTACTTATGTATATATATATATATATATATATATATATATATATACATATACATGCCAATGTATTAATAAGAAATAAATACAATAGCAATTGTCTTTTAATAATAAAATTAGATTAAATAGAAAGTAAAAAAAAATCAATGAAAAAAAAAAATAATTCGTATGCCTTCAGTTCCTTATAACGCAAATATTTACATTTAAATGCTTTACGCGATTAGAATGCACAAAAAAAAAAAAAAAAAAAAAAAAAAAAAAAAAATCCCCTCATCTACTCTTTTCGCCAGTACGTAATATATACATACATATACATACACATTTCTTCCTTAAACTATTTAGGTCATAATAAAAATATCTTATTTCGATAGATGATAGACATATTTTTAGAGCATTTATAGACTTTTTTTTTTTTTTTTTTATGCCCATATAATGCAATACGTAAAACTATAGAAAAAATAAAAAAAAAATAAAAAATATATAAAAGCGTGGACAAACAGTTAAACATTATTACAGTTCTTTTGTTTTAACATATATCTATATTTTTTTAATAAATTATTGTAAATAATATATGTTTTGGTTAGAACCAAATGTAAATGTTTATTAGGGTAAAAAATATATGTACAGGCGCGTATCTTATTATGCGCGATCATGTGTAACCCACATGTAACCAACGTAACCAACGTAACCAATGTAACCAGCGTAACTATAGGTGAATATACCTGATTATATTAAACCGTTTCATGGTTTTATGAAAATTTTTCTGTTTTTCATATTTCGGTCAATCAACAGAATTAAAATTTAATAAACCTTTTTTTCATACTTAAAAATATCTTCTTTTTTTTTTTATGGGAACTAAGAAGTATGATAAAAATCGTATGTATACAGTGTACACATTCTACATACACATATGTAAATAATTACAACACCATCATTTATTATGCATAATTTAAATATTTATAATAATCAAGACAAAACAAATAATAACATAATATTATTTTAATATAATTTAATTCAAATTAAAAAAAAAAAAAAAAAAAAAAAAAAATACAGAAAGGTATAACATAAATTATTTTATTTTGATTAAATAACATGATTATCTTTTAATAATCAAATATAGTAAGTATTTATAGGATAAAACAAAAGAAAAGGAAAAAAAAATTACTTTAAAATTTTAGTGTTTTTGTCAAAAAATAAAATATCTATAGTGGTTTCATTTTTTTTTAATATAACAATTGGAAAAAAAAAATATATATACATACATTATACACATTTAAACTTGTAACCTTTAAAAAAACTTAAGTTTCACAACCTATTGTATAAAAATATAACCTTTTCCCTTTTGCTTTTTATTTTTAGATCTAATATTTTATTCCATTTTAATATTTGTTTAACGCATAAAGTTAGCGTTCATTCTAATTTAATGTTATATGCTATACTTTTTACTATAAAAAGTATAAGAACATATCCATATATATCCATATGTATATATATATATATATATAGTTACGTTTAACTTTTCTTAACAAAATGTACAGTTCCTATTACTTAAATTAATAAGACAAGCTAAAAATGTTTTTAAAAATAAAAGAAAAATTTTAATACATAAATCAAAGTTCAAACTTGACTTTTTTTTTTTTTTTTTTTTCTCATTAATCTTATCATTCTTATTATTCCTATTTTTTGTTTTTTTTTATAACGCAAAACGTTTTTAATAAAAATACTACTAAACAAAAAATAGTGAGTGTTTAAAATAGCTATATATACTATTGTTTAATTAATGAGCTTAAATATAAAGGCTATTTTTTTTTTTTTTTTTTTTAAATATTTTTTAAGAGCTCTATAAATATTACGTAATTATGAAAAATAAAAAATAATACAAAATAAGATAAACAAAAAATAGTATTATATATAACATGTGCAAGTGAGTAAATGAATAAAAATAGAGCAATACATATGTATATATGTAATGAATGCATGTAGGACGCACCAGAGATCAATCACTTAGTAAATGCGCAGAGACGTATATCATAATTGCGAAATATAAATGTATAAACATTAACAATATATGTAATGTTATTTAAACATACTTAAAAAAACATTCATGTATGTGTGTAGTTATTTCTTTTTTTGTGTATTTATTGTAAATAAAAAAAAAAAAAAAAAAAAAAAAAAAAAAAAAAAAAAAAAAAAAAAACACGCAATTCTTAAAATTAGCTTATATAAATACATATAATCAGGTCCTTGCCATATTTTTCCGTTATTTAATATCTATATATATTTTTTAATACTAATATCAGATAACGAGCCCGCAGGCTAAATGTTTATGTATTGTATATATATACATATATTATATACTTATATACATTATATGTGTAGGTATATATATTATATATACAATATTTCCCTAACATATTATACTTAGTATAAAAGAAGCGTATATAAAAATATATATTGCTTTACATGCATATGAAGACTGACTGATTAATATTTATATACAATTATATTGTAAGTACAAAAAAATGCAATACGTGCTGAGCCCAATATTAAAGCATGCACATAAAGGCATAAATTTTTATTTTTAATTATAAAAATATAACGCTTTTATAAATTCGTGAAAATGTATTGTTAATAAATAAAAAATGAATAAAAAAAATAACTTGCAAAATATAATAAAAAATGTTTTTAAATAAAAAAAAAAAAAATTTTTTTTTTCTTTATTTTCATCCATTTTAGTGTATACATACATACATATATATATATACATATATGTACACATATATGTGCACATATTTTTTTATAAGTATTATATGTTAATGCTTGACAATATCATATATATTATAAGAAAAAACTTATTATAATATATATATATATATATACGTATACATTATTAATAATAAAAAATTATTCATAACTCAAAAATCATACAAGCATTTATTTTACTATATAGTTTTTTCTTTTATATAATATATATATTTAAAAGTGACATAAAATACACTGCAGTGCAAGATAAAAAAAAAAGTATATATGTGTATATATTTACTTACGGGCTTTATATAAATTAGAAGTGATATAATGCATAAATAACATATTTGGTTTATACTATTTTCATAATACTTGATAATATATATATACATATATATATTTATACAAAATTTAAAACGAAAATGGAAAATAAAAAAGGTAAGAATGTGGCAGCAAAAGAAATAAAGAAAAAAAGAAAAAATAAAAAAGATCCACATGCACCTAAAAGGTCCTTATCAGCCTATATGTTTTTTGCTAAAGAAAAAAGAGCGGAAATAATCAGTAAAGACCCTGAATTAAATAAAGATGTAGCAACAGTTGGTAAAATGATTGGAGAAGCATGGAATAAATTAGATGATAAAGCCAAAATTCCATATGAAAAAAAAGCACAAGAAGACAAAATCAGATATGAAAAAGAAAAGGTAGAATATGCTAAGTGTAAAGTAAAAGCATAAACTTTTATCTTTTATTTTTTTAACGCTTAAACATTATACAGTTTAATAAATAAATAATTATATTTAGTAGAAAAAATGTGTTAATTTATGTCATGTCATATAGAAATACTCATGAAAATGTATATACATATAAATGTTAAATTAAAATTTACAACTGTTAACTTAAACAAAACTGTTTTATTATAAAACTATACATAGAATTAATATTTTAAAAAAACTAAGTGTAAATATAAATATATCAAATATATACAAAATTAGAGCCACTTTATAGAATATGTAAATGTATAACAAATTGATCTTGGTGTAATATATATATATATATATATATATATATTAACATAAAATTAAAAGTTGTTGAATTTTTTCTTATAAAATAAGTATAAAAAACACAAGTAGTAACAACTTTTGATTCTATATTTTTTTTTTTTTTTTTTTTCTAAAAACTGAATTACATTTATACGAACACAATGTTTAAATATTTTAAAATTTACAATTTTCGTATTTTATCAATTTCATGTGTATTATATTATATTATATTATATTATATTTATTTTCATTTTTTTTTTATGTTAAAATGACATTTATATATATATATATATATATGTGTATAAATACCATTTTAATACACATGTTAACCTTTTAAAATGAGTATACAAGATTAAAAGTTATTGACTTTTTTTCTACATCATAATTTTTTTTTTTTTTTTTTTTTTTTTTTCTGGTAATTTTTATCAGATATAAAATATATATATTATGCATTACGTGTATTATGTAAAATATATTTTTTTCTTCCGGTTTTTTTGATAATCACATTTTTAATTTTTTTTTTTTTTTTTTTTTTTATTATATAAACTTCTTTAAGTTTTATGAATTTATATTAACTATAAGACATTAGTAAAAAAAAAAAAAAAATGTACATATGTATATATAAATATATATAAAATATATATAATATAAATAAACTCTATTTCCTTTTATAAATTAGTTAATTAAAAAAAATTAATACAATGTGATATAAAGAGTACTAAACGTTCATGAAACCCAATACATATATGTTTTTTGTCAACATAAAAATATACGACAATATAGATGAGTATAAAAAAAAATAGAAACGGTAAGTACTGCACTCGTATTAATGCTTTTTAAACACACATTTATCCTTTCGTATATGTATATATATATATATATATATGTATAAGTGCACCGAAATAAATTTACTATAACGATGACTTAATACATAGCATATTATTACACATTTATAACTTTTGAAAAAGAAAAAAAAAAAAAAAAAGCATTTTTTGTTTTAAAATTTATATTGTTTTCTAGACATGTGCTGTTGAAATAAAAAAAAATTTTTTTAATAATAAATATAATTTTATATGTAACACTTATTAACAGAAAAAAAAAAACATAAACAAATGTAGTAACACAAATAGTTCTAATTTATACTGTAATTTAACTGCTATAAAAAAAATATCTATAATACAAAACTTTATAGTTTTAAAAAAAAAAAAACATAAGAAGGTGTTATAAAAGTAAAAAAAAAAAAAAAAAGAAAAAAAAAAAAAAAAATTAAAAGAAAAAGAAAAAATAATGAATACAACAAAAACAATAGATGCCTATATATAAACTAAATTTCTAGCCCTTTAAAGAAATTAGTATATGAACTTCAATTTTTTTTCTTCTATCTGGTCCCATAGCCTAAAAAATAAAGAAATTTTAAAAAACAAAAAAACAATTGTATAACACTTTTAAAAATATATATATATATATTCATTTAAGTTAAAGTACTTCATTGTATTTTTTCTAGTAGTTACTTCTAAGTTCTGAAATGTTATAGAATAATTTATGTCTATCACACTTTTTAAATTTTCAAGCACACTAAACGCTTTGCATATTGCATACTGCCTTCCTATGATTTTTACACGCCTCTATAAAAGCAACAGTGTATATATGTATATATATAGATATAGATATACATTTGGTTATATTAATGTATTATAAAATAAAAAAAAAAAAGGAAATTTCTTTTTTATCTAATTCAGTTTGCTTTTACTTTTTTCAACATTTCTTGACACTGATTAACATATTTATTTAACTTTTCAGATTTGGGACTTAAAACTAATATATGAAACTCTTCACTCATTTTAGGTTTTTCCATCATCTCTTATATAAAACTTTACCCAGTATTTTGCGTATATATATATATGCAATATACGTTTTTATAAATAAAAAACTTGAATGGTTTGTAGATTCCCTTATAATTAATTTATGTGAATAAACCTAACAAGTGGTATGTAACTTGCCTTATATAAAAATGTTATACGAATGAAAGCATCTTAATCATGTAATTACAAATATATGGGAAAATACTTTAGTTATACTAAAAAGTGAACTAAAACGGAATAGCTCAAAATATCAATGTACACAAGTAAATATACACATGTATATATACTAATTTTGAACAGTGGTACATGCTCTTCGTATTTTGGATTCGTTAAATATTTTTTTTTTTTTTTTTTTTTTTTTTTTTTTTTTTTTTTTTTTTTTTTATAAATACAAATTCACCATTGTAATTTTACATTTTTAATTTTTAAAACTTTCAAATTTTAAAAAAGTTAAAAAGAAGAAAGAAAAAAAAATAATAAATAATTAATCCAAAATACGAAGAGCATGTACCACTGTTCAAAATTAGTATATATATATGTGTATATTCACTTGTGTACATTGATATTTTGAGCTATTCCGTTTTAGTTAACTTTTTAGTATAACTAAAGTATTTCCTCATATATTTGTAATTACATGAGTATGACGCTTTCATTCGTATAATAGTTTTATAAAAGGCAAGTTACATACCACTTGTTCGATATATTCAAATAAATTAATTATTAGGGAATCTACAAACCCATCAAGTTTTTGATTTATAAAAACTTATATTGCGTATATATATAGGGAATA
>CABPSV020000219.1:0-22300 GCA_902459845.2 Hepatocystis sp. ex Piliocolobus tephrosceles
TTTGTGTTCACTTTTTTGTACCCACTTTTTTGTGTTCACTTTTTTGTACCCACTTTTTTTTTTTTTTTTTTTTAAACTTGTTTACATTAAAAAAAAGAAAAAATGCATATCGAAGAAATAATTTTAGACGGGTTTAAAAGTTACCCAACAAAAACCACGATAGGGCCATTTCACCCCCAATTCAATGCAATTACGGGTCTAAACGGTAGTGGGAAATCAAATGTGTTAGATGCCATTTGTTTTGTTATGGGTATAAATAATTTAAATTTGATTCGAGTAAATCGATTAGATGAATTAATATATAAACAAGGGCAAGCCGGAATAACAAAAGGAAGTGTAACAATAAAATTTAATAATGAATATAAACCCAGCCCATTACAAGACCCTTATAGGGATATGAAATATATTACGATAACTAGACAAATAGTATTAGGGGGTCGTAATAGATATTTATTAAATAGTCATAATGCGAAACCTAAAGATATAAGTGATTTTTTTCAATCATTAAAACTAAATATTAATAATCCTCACTTTTTAATTATGCAAGGTAAAATAACAAAAGTAATAAATATGAAACCGATTGATCTTTTAGGTTTAATTGAAGAATCTAGTGGAACTAAATTATATGAAGTGAAAAGAACTAATGCAATTAAATTGATGGTGAAAAAAGAACAAAAATTAAATGAGATTAATAATGTATTAGTAGAAGAAATAGAACCAACTTTAATAAAATTAAGAAAAGAAAGAGAAGAGTATAATAAATTTGTTGCAAATAATGAAAAAATTGAAAAGTATGGAAAAATGGAAATATCATATAAATATTTAGTAGCTAAAAATATGATGGTAGAAAAGGAAGAGCAAATAGAAGAAGAAAGTAATGAATATAAAGCTTTAGAAAATGATATAAAAAATATAGAAAAAGAAATTATAAGTTATACAAAAGAAAAAGAAAAATTAATTAAAGAGACAAGTGTTGTTAGTGAACCCATGAAATTATTAATAAATGAAAAAGAAGAAACAGAAAAAAAGATTTTACAATTAAAATCTAGTTTAAAAATTGAAAAAAAAGAAAATGAAAAAGAAAAAAAAAAAAAAGAACAAACAAAGAATGAAATAAAACGTATTGAACAGAAATTATATGATTATGAACATACAGATGAAAAAAATAAAAAAAATTTGAAAGCATATGAAGAAATAAAAAATAAATTACAATTATTAAAAAATGAATTAAGTGATAAACAGAATACTATAAATTGTTTAATGGGTGCAGGTACAAGTATTGTACCAATAGGATTTGATGAAAATAATACAGGTATTAATGGTATAGCTCAACCAAGTGGGTCTTTCAGAGAACAACTAAAAAATTATAAATCTAGTTTAAGTCGAACTGAAACATTAATAAATAATTTATTGCAAAACAGTAAACATTTTGAAAAAGAAATAATTTCTTTGAAAGAGGAAAAAAAAAAACATGAAAAAGAATCAACTGAAATTAGAAAAGAACAAGAAGCAGAAGAAAAAAAAAAAATTACATGCGAAAAAGAATTAGAAAAATTAAATGAAAAACATAATGAATTTAAAGATATAGATTTGTTACAACGAGAAAAATATAAAATTACAAATGAATTAAATATGTTAGCACAAGAAATACAAATTATGAAAAATGTAATTAATAGTATTAAAGTGGAATATAAAATACCTAATAATATAAAACCAGGAGATGTATATGGACAAATTTATGAACTTATTAAAATTAAAAAAGATTATGCTAATACAGCATTAGCTATACATTTAATCGTTGGACATAAGTTATCATATATTCTTGTACATAATAAAGAAGATAGTAAAAGTTTATTTGAATATAATAATTTTTCCAAAAATTCGAAAAGAGTAACTTTATTACCATTAGATGATTGTATCATAGGTAGAGACTTAAATGAAAGAAATATAGAAGAGTGTAGAACAAGTATAGGTTTAAAAGGAGATGACAGTAACAATGTAATGTATTTTTTAGATATAATGGAATATGAACATAAATTAGAAAAATTAGTTAAATATCTTTTTAATGGTACTATTATTTGTTCCAATGTAGAATTGTGTAAAAAGATAACATTTAATGCTAATAAAAGATTGGCATATCCTACTATTACATTGGAGGGTGATAAGTTTGATGCTTCAGGTAGTATGTCAGGTGGATCATGTAAAAATATTAATTTATTTTTATTACATTATGAAAAATATCAAATGAAAAAAATAGAATATAAAGAAAAAGAAGCCAAGTTAAAAGAAATAAATGAAAAACTTGATATACTTGAAAAAGCGGATGAACAAAGAAAACAATATAAAAAAGAGTTACAAATTGTTATTAACAATTTAGAAGATATAGGAAAACGTTTCGAAACTAGTAAATATGGAAATATATGTAAAAAAATTGAACAATATACAGAAGATATAGAAAAAGGTAGAAACGATTTAAATGCGTTGTATGAAGAACAAAAACAATTAACATTAATGATTAAAAAAATAGAAAAAGATTTATCAGAATATGAAAATAATAAAGATAAAAAAGAAGAAGATTTAAAAGAAGCTGTG
Organism: Hepatocystis sp. ex Piliocolobus tephrosceles; assembly: GCA_902459845.2. Taxonomy (NCBI): domain Eukaryota; phylum Apicomplexa; class Aconoidasida; order Haemosporida; family Plasmodiidae; genus Hepatocystis; species Hepatocystis sp. ex Piliocolobus tephrosceles. Next base: position 2,593 of record CABPSV020000219.1, read on the forward strand.
AAAAATTTAAAAAATAAAATTAAAAAACTAGAAACAGAAGAAAAAAAAAAAAAAGATGAAATCGACGATGTATTATTACAAATAGAGAATTATAAAAAACAAATGGAGAAAGAAAATAATGATATAGATACAGCTGATGAAATTATAAAACAAGGAGAAAATAAAATAAATGAATTAGAACAAAATATAGAGACCGAAAATGAAAAATTAAAAGAATTAGAATTAAAAATGATAGAACACCAAACCAATTATAGTTCATTTGAAAAAGAAATTAAAGAAATGGTGTTAAAAATAGAAGATTTAGAAAATAAAAAAAAAGAAAATATGTTATATTTAAAAAAAATGGAAAACAGTTTAGCAGATTTGAAGAAAGATTTTAAAGCAGCTAGTGATACTGCAAAATATTTAAGTAGAACTTATGTTTGGCTTGAAACATCAGAAGATTTATTGAGTAAAGAACAAAATACTCCATTCGATTTGAAAAATTTTAAATATGATACTATTCAAAAAAAAATACAAGCATTACAAAATGAACAAAATAAATTATCAATAAATATTAATAGAAAAGCAGTTCAAATGTTCGAACAAGTACAAACAGATTATAAAGATTTAGTAACAAAAAAAGCACAAGTAGAAGAAGACAAAAAAAAAATACAAGAAGTTATAGCAGACTTGGATGTAAAAAAAAATGAAAGTTTGTTAGCCATGTTCCAACAAATTAATGAATATTTTCAGGCAATTTTTTCGACGCTCTTAAATAATGCGCAGGCAAAGTTGAGTATAGTGGATGGGGAAATGTCTAATGGGATTGAGATGAAGGTATTCAATTTGGAGGTGGTCTCCGTTTCTCGCTTTTTCACATATATACACACATACACACATTTTATACATACATTTGTGTGCACCTGTTGATCCTTTTTTTTTTTTTTTTCAAGTTTGTTTACAACGTCTATGTTATCCATTTTTTAACTAAACTATTTTATGTATATATGTTCGTATAATATCTATACATATAATATGTACATACACCTACAGACTCGTTCTTATATCCATTCATGACTTATTAATGACTTATTCATGGCATATTCATGGCTTATTTATGGCTTATTTATGGCTTATTTATGGCTTATTTATGGCTTATTTATGGCTTTTTTTTTTTTTTTTTTGTTTTTTTTAGATCGCTTTTAATAACAGCTGGAAAGAATCACTAACCGAATTAAGTGGGGGACAAAGAAGTCTATTAGCATTGTCATTAATTTTAGCATTACTGAAAGTAAGAACAGTACCTATGTATATTTTAGACGAAATCGATGCAGCATTAGATTTGAATCATACTCAGAACATCGGTGATATGATAAGAACACAATTTCCTCATTCACAGTTTATTATTGTTTCATTAAAAGAAGGTATGTTTTCACATGCAGATGTTTTATTTAAAATGCGGTTTATCGATGGAATTTCTACTGTTAATAGACATGCATTAGATATAAGAACATGTTCAAATAAAAAAGAGGTAGTCGTAGATGCCAAAAGAAGGCGAGTGACTGTACATGACAAGGAACCAGATGATTAATTAAGCGCATAAATACGTATACATACATATGACGGTTTATACGTATATCTATAGTATTTTTCAATATATAGAAAAAAAAAACAAAATATAACATAATGGAATAGACAAAAAAATATAACATAATGGAATAGACAAAAAAATAAAACATAATGGAATAGACAAAAAAATATAACATAATGGAATAGACAAAAAAATAAAACATAATGGAATAGACAAAAAATATAACATAATGGAATAGACAAAAAAATATAACATAATGGAATAGACAAAAAAATAAAACATAATGGAATAGACAAAAAAATAAAACATAATGGAATAGACAAAAAAAAAAAAAAAAAAAAAAAAAAAAAAAACGGTTATGTTTTTGCTCTTAGTCAATGATTTCATTTTTAAATAAATAAAAAAGAAAACAGTTTGTAATAAATTAATTCATATCACAAACACTTGTGATATCAGGTTATAAATATCTATAAATTTTTTTTAGTTTATGTACATTTTTGCATGCATATATATATATAAACGTATTACAAAAGGGTAAGAGAAATTAAATTTTAACATTACATGTATACACTTGGCTAAAAATAAAAGTGTTATACATATTCATATGTATAATGGTACTAACAAATTTATTTTTAAACACAAAAAAAAAAAAAAAATAAAATAAAATAATAATTAAATAATATAGATATGTTTGCACATTTTTTCATACATACATACGTACATATATATATATATATATATGTGCTTTAAAGACATTTGCACGAGTTTATTACACAATGTAAGCACGCTGATGTAATACGCACCTAGAACTTTTTATGTGTGTATATTTTTTTGCCACTCTAACAAATATACACAACACTATGATAATTAATAAAACAAAATGAAAAAATTTAAACAATGTAAAAAATGTAAACAATGTAAAAAATGTAAACAATGTAAAAAATGTAAACAATGTAAAAAATTTTAAAAAGGAAAAAATGTAAAAAATGTAAAAAGTAATAAAAAATGTTTTAAATTACAAATATAAATAACATATTTTTGGTAGTACATGAACAAGTGAGAAAAAAATTATATAATTTGTTTATATAAATTATTAACATAATTATAAAAGTTTGTTGTTATATCATTTTTATTTTTTTCAGAATATATTTCAAGCATGTCTTCTCCTAAATTTATACCTATAGGAGAATAAGAACACGTTCTTTGTTTTTCTATTTCATCAACATCTATTGAGTTGGGAGGTGGACATATATTGTACGTGTTTAAAGCCATTCCAACAAAATGTGTTTTAATTTTAGATCTTTTTGCAAATATAAGAAACATTTGTATAATTTTTTTATCAAATGAACCAATTGGGATTGATTCATTTGTTCGTTTTCGATCTCGACCTCCATGAGGTGCAAACCAGATGATTTGTTTTCCTTTACTTAATAAATTATTTAAAGTGTTAAGAGATTTAAGATTAAATGCTGTTTTTTCTTCTTTTAAATGTGGTGGGTAATCTATATACTTTTTGGAATAAATACAAAGTAAATTGGTTGCTACACTAAATGGTTTTGATAAAGGATCATTTCTTATTTTATGACCTCCTATAAAAATTATATTTTTTGCAATATCTTCAGCATTATTAGTATGAAAAAACATTTTAATTATATTTGCATCTGTTTCTATATGATGATTACTTAATATAAATACATTTTCATTATTTTTTAACCAATTTTTTATTTTAGTAATATTTGGGATACCAATAAATTTGGACGCTTTTTGATTTATAAGAGGTAACCAAAAATCTAACGACCAGTTGTATAAACTTAAATCGTATTTATGTAAATTATCAAATATATAATTTCTATATTTTTTAAAGGCATTAAAAAATGTTAAATAATTATATACAAAGGTTTGAGGTGTACATGTTTTATGTTTTTTTATTTCTTTGTAATATTGTTTTAAAAATCCGTCAAACGTATTCAAATTATCAATATAATCTAAATGCTCTTTTTTTTTTTTTTCTAATTCGGCATAAATCGCATCATATGCTTCTTCATATGTATTTATCTTCGATATTAAATCATTTGTTTTTGTATAATCATAATATACATTACATAATTTGGTGGTATGCTTTTGGGAATTATCAATATTATTAATTGTGATATTATATATAATTTTTTTTTTTACTTTATTTTTATGACGAAATTTATTATTATGTTCATACGTAAACAAATTATTTTTAATATAATAAAATGATTTATTTTTTAAATTCACTGTAATAATTGTTTGGGGAATAATTAACAATAAAATGGTGATAAATGAACAACCATAACTATACATTTTTATGGAAACTGATAAATGAGAGATGAGTAAGTGATGAATGGGTTATATGTATAAGTGTAAAAATAAGTGAACACAAAACATAAAGCATGAAGTAGATTCCCCTTTTTTTTTGTCCCCCTTTTTTTTTGTTCCCCTTTTTTTTTGTTCCTCTTTTTTTTTGTTACTCTTTTTTTTTGTTCCTCTTTTTTTTTGTTCCTCTTTTTTTTTGTTCCTCTTTTTTTTTGTTCCTCTTTTTTTTTGTTCCCCTTTTTTTTTGTTACTCTTTTTTTTTGTTACTCTTTTTTTTTGTTCCTCTTTTTTTTTGTTCCTCTTTTTTTTTGTTCCTCTTTTTTTTTGTTCCTCTTTTTTTTTTTTTTTTTTTTTTTTTTTTTTTTTTTTTTTTTTTTTTTTTTTTTATCATGCGCGGTTGTTCAAACACAAAAAATGGTATTTACATATATGTATACTTATCCTCAAGTAAAAGTAGTATTTATATATATATGTATATGTTTAGATGTATATATTCTATTATCACGTTTTTATAGCGCATGATTTGTTTATTTTTTTTATTCTGTTAGTTTTTTTTATATAATAGTTCCTTATTACTTTTTTAAAACTTGAAATTTTTTTAAAAACTCGGAATACAATAATAATTTTTACTCTGCTTTATTGTTTGCATACTTAATTGTTAGCATACTTTGTTGTTTCTATGCTTTATCGTTTGCATGCTTAATTTTTTGCATGCTTTATTGCTTACATGTTTTATTGCTTACAAGTTTTATTGCTTACAAGTTTTATTGCTTACATGTTTTATTGTTGACATGACTTTATTGTTGATTTGCTTATGTGTTTAAGTGATTAAATGTTTAAGTGATTAAATGTTGAAGTGATTAAAATTTCAAGTGATTAAAATTTCAAGTGATTAAATATTTGTTTTATTTTTTATTTTTTATTTTTCTTCATTCCGTTTTGTGAACATTTTGTTTAATATTACCATATTATATGGTTATTCATTGAATTTTTATTTGTGTGTAACAACATTTTGTTTTATGTTTTATTAAACAAAAAATGAAATAATTTTTTATTATTATTATTTTTTTTTTTTAATAACCCCAGCCTCTTTTTGTAAGAAAAAAAAAAAGAAAAAAAAAGATACATTAATAAAAACGTACGTTTATGTCTTGTTCTATTCTCCCATCGTGTTTACGTATGTTTGTTTTATTATTTTTATTTTTGTAAAAAATTTAAGAATAAAGGTTTATAAATACTAGTAAAACATTTTTTTTTGTACAAATATTTTATTCATTGATCACAATTAATTTACAAATAATGTTACTTGTTAAAATTATTGAGAAGGCAACGTTTGAATTAAGTTGAAAGCCCAAATAAAAAAAAAAAAAAAAAAAAAAAAAAAAAAAAAAAAAAAAACATCGTAAATATTGCTCATAAAGTTGTAAGTATTTTTTTACTCCATATAAATAACTTATTTTTTTTGTTTACTATTTAAAATTTTTTTCTTAAAAACTGACAATATCTATTTTAGGATATATAAAAAAGCAATTTTTCTTATTTTTATTTTAACACGTAATAATGGTTTTGGAATAAAACAAATTCGGGAAAAAGTGCTACATATATATATATATATATATATATATATATATATATATATATATACATATGTACATATTAATACATATTTAAACGTATCATAAAACTGGTAAAGATACTTTCTAATCACAAATAGTCCTAATAATTTATATTTTTCATTGTTACTATAAATATTTTTTTTTTTTTTTTTTTTTTTTTTGTTGTTCTTACAGCATCAGTATATAATAAAAATGCATCTCAAAAATTTAACATTATGTAGTATATATATGTATAAATATATAATCATTTAAAAGTTCAATTCGCGCAGTTTAAGAATATAAATATAAGTATGTATAAACCATTTACATATTGGTAATAATCCGCAAAAACACGCTAATTGATGAGCCCCAAAAAAAAAAAAAAAAAAAAAAAAAAAAAAAAAAAAATAATATATATATATATATATATATACATATAAATATATATATAATTATAATAATAGTAACATTTAAATATAATGATTGTTTCCAAACTTTTTTTATTATTAATATTTTTATTAGATAATATTAATACATATAAGATAAATAATAAAAACTGCTCTTTTAATTACATGTATTATAGTAATAGAATTATTCCAAATACCTCATTTTGTAGAACAAGCTCAAAATTTATGAGTAACTTGGTAAGTAATAATCAACAAGAGTATTTGAATAAAAATAAAAATAGCATAGTTAACTTAAATGTTTGCAATAATAATAAAAGTAAAAATAAAAAATATATAAGAAGGCTCTTTTCATCATCATCTAATAAAAATAAATTATTTTATAATATAACATTAAGAACAAATGAAGGAGAAAAACAAATTGAATGTAACGAAGACGAATATATATTAGATGCGAGTGAAAGACAAAATGTAGAATTACCATACAGTTGTAGAGGAGGTAGTTGTTCTACATGTGCTGCGAAATTAATTGAAGGTGAGGTTGATAATGAAGATCAGAGTTATTTGGATGAAGAACAGTTAAAACAAAAGTATGTTCTGTTATGTACTTGTTATCCTAAATCTGATTGTGTCATTGAAACGCATAAAGAGGATGAATTGCACGATTTTTAAAACTACACATATATATATATATATATATATATTACAACTTTGTTAATATATTTAAAACAAGGCAGTCGAAGGGACATATGTTCATATGTACATGTACATGTGCACACACATAACTATAAACTTTAGTTGAGAAAAAAAAAAACCAGACAAAATAAATAAAAAAATTAATTTAAGTAATAAAACGCGCGAGTAACCGTAACTGTAACCCTTTAATGTGCCATTTAAATGTATATTTTTATTTTTTTAGTGATGGAAAAAAAAAGGCTTTAATGGACAAATAGTAGGATGTAATATTACATATTGTTTTACATTTTTTATGAAATTTGTGAGAGATAAGGTTTTTTTTTTTTTACACCCATATATATTGTATATATATTTGTTTTTATAATCCTTCTTTAATCATAAAAAAATGATCTAATCGATTTGCTAGAAGAAATAAAATAAGATACATCAGATTTCAGACAGAGAATACATTTTTAAACGCATAATTATATATAACATGACAAACGATTAACCGCACTAAGAATATACATATACACAACGAATACATATATGAATTGTGTATAATTGTTATATGTCAGTTATTAATCCATGTTTATATATTAGTTTGTTTACTCGTGTATACATTATTTATACATACGTATATACCTATATAAATATTACATATGTTTTCAGCTTGTGAATATAGTGCACTTACTGCACACGTTATTTTTTTATTAATAAAAAAAAAAATAAAATAAAAAATAACAAATTAACAAATTAAACAAATTAACAAATTAATAAATTAAACAAATTAAACAAATTAAACAGTTTACACAATTTAAACAGTTTACACAATTTAAACAGTTTACACAATTTAAACAGTTTACACAATTGAAAACATTGTGAATGAACGAAATAAAAGATGTAAAAAAATTAAATCAAATAATGTAGGCTCCTACTTTTATAAAAAAACTTTTGTATTTTAAGCTGTTAAATTATATATAAGTATTTTTTTTTTTTTTTTTCACATTATAAAATAATATTTATAATATATTACCAAACAATAGTTACAATAATAACAATTCGTGGGCGACATTTGATTTTTTTCTTTTTTATATGATCTATGAATAGTTCCGGGTAAGTTCATTATCTTGTCATTTTGTAAAATGCATATATAACTTATATGTGTATGCATATAAACCTTTTTATGTAGCAGTAACATGTGTATGTATATATATATATATATATATATATATATATATATATATATATGCATGTGCAACGAAGTGAAAGAACAAATATAAACAATTTGACAAAAACAAATTATTATAATATAAAACGAAGAATCAAGTTAAGGATTGCAAAAATGAAAGTTTAAAATAACATTTTCAAAAGTGAATAAATTAAAAAAAAAAAATAAAATAAAATAAAATAAAATAAAAACGTAATTATATTTCTTATTCCTACTGAAAAGTGTTCATGTTAGTACGTTGATTAAATTTGCACATATTATATATGTATATAATGACACTGTTTAAATGTTTGTATGTGCGATAATATATGTGCATTTAAACAAATGTAAAAAAAAGAAAAAACAGCGCACGCAACATATTGACCAATTTTTTTTTTTTTTTTTTTGTTCTATGAACGTTTATACTGATAAACACACATAGTTCTATGTTCACCACTGATACGTTTATACATAGTTATATATATATATGAAAAGAGTTATGTGATTATACAATTATTTTATGTTGATGCATCTTTATGTCAAAATTGTTAATGTTGTTTGAAAAAAAAAAAAAAGAAACCAGTACGCATTGTTATACAACTATGTAGATATATATATATATATATATGTGAAGTGCTGTCACATTAATAATTTTTTTAAGAAAAATAACTGTAGAAACTTTTTTTTTTTTAAATTGATATATACGTGTTAACATATATATATTTACATATTTATATTTATTCATTCATTTACTCATTCATTTACATGTGTTTATATTTTTATTTATGCGCCAATTTGTCAAACCCTTTAAATATTATTTGTCTTTTCTTTTTACCAATTTTTATATACGAAAATTTGAAACAGGAGTGTATGGTTTTATTTATTTAAAAAAAAAAAGCAAAAAAAAAAAAAAAAAAAAAAGTTTTACCTTAATTTAGCTTGGATTTATTTTTGCCTTTTAAAAGATATATTAATTTATAGTTTTATTATGTTATAGTTTTTTTTATTTACTACACATAGTTTTTTAGTTTTGTTTGTGTGTAGTTTTTTAGTTTTGTTGTATATAGTCTTTTAGTTTTATAAATTCAGTTTACCTACGGTATAACAGCTTTGTATGTATGTCTTTTTTTTTTTTTTTTTTTTTTTTTTTTTTTTTTTTTTTACATTATAAATAGAATTTGTATTATATTAATAATTTTCTTTGTATTAAATAATTACATATGTGTAAATATGTATACATAATATACATATGTATCAAGGGCAGTAGCTTGATTTTTTTTTTTTTTTTTATCATTTTAAACCAAATAAAAATATTAAATAAAATACATTATTTGTATAATATAGTGGTTTACATTGTATACATAAATACGTACTTAAATTTGTACAAATATACAGATATATATATATATATATATATATGTGAGCAACAACGTATACAACTAATTTTTTTTTTCTTTTTTTTTTTTTTTTTACATGCACATTTGCATGTGCACATATGTTACTATTTTTGTCAATTTTAAAAAAATGAGTAATTCAAAATATTCCTCAACTCGTGTGGCATCATTTATGTTATATTCAATACTACTAATTTATTCATTAGTAGTTATAATTTTTGGGGTTTTGGAATACAAATATCAGAATACTTATAACTTACTAATATTATGTGTAATATATGGCTTGGTAATTATTTGTGTTTGTATAGTTGGGTGTTATGGAATTATAAAAGAGAGTGCAACATCTATTAGATCTACTATAATTTTATTAATAGTAAATAATATAATTATGACCATGTTAATCTCGTTTTTGTTCATAGATATTTTACATTACCCACACATTGTTACAGTACATAGAGCTTCAAAGTATCTGCAGTATATAGTGAAAGATAAACGTATAGGATTATTATTTTGCGCCATTGTTTACTTTTTAATATTTGTTTCGTTTTGTTTTATGTGGACTATCAGTGATTACTTGGCAAAATTAGATGCTCAATCATGTTTAGATGATTTAAGAAATATACATAATCGGCAAAAAAGCATGAAAAAAAAAAATGCAGAAAGCTTAAATAAACAAGAAAATGAATGCTTGATTAAGGTGTAGTAAATAAAAAAACAAAAAATATGTATATATATACATATATATGTATATGTTGGGGAACTAGGACCGTTTTTACTAAACAAAAGTGTTTATATAAATAGGTTCATATTAGTACATATAAATTTATTTTATATAGGAAGAATGCTAAAACTTTTAGGAATAGGTATTATATGTGGTTACTTATTCGTATAGTAGCTATAAATATATTTTATTGCATTAGTTTTTATTTAGTACATGTATATGTATATGCAAATATATATATATATATATATATATATATATATATAGTAAAGATATTATCTTACATTTTTATGTGATATTATAAACCAAACGAATACAATACCTTTTTCTTTTTTTTTTTTTAAATATATAAATTTTTAAATATGTCTTTATGGATCTTGACTTTGTTTTTTGTTATTTTTGTTTTTGTATTTGTTTTTTGTTGTTGTTGCGTTTGTTACTTTTTTATGAAACTAGTATTTGACATAAAAAGATGGGGAGGGGAAAAGTATATAATATGAATATGTATATTACTCTTTTTAAACCATTTTAATACGCAAACTTAATAAAAAAAAATAACAAAACGAACGAACGAACGAACAAACAGACACACGAACAAACGAACGAACTGATAAACACACAAAGATTTACGTGCTAAGTTGCAGTAAAAATGTAGATTAGCATATTTTTCACATCATCAGTACAGCATGGGTTAGTTTGTAAGATCTTTTTTAATGAAAATCTCATGGTTTTGTTAATTTTATATTCAGTATAATTCTGAGAAAAAATTGCTTATTTATTTACTCCATAACACTTTTTATTTTTTTGCGCAAAATATTTATTTTAATAAAAAAAAATCCAACAGAACGGAATTTGTTTTTTACATAGGATATCATAAGAATGATATTTTTTTTTTTTTTTAACAACTTTTAATAGCTAAAAGTATTTTGTATGTCGTTTTTCAACTCAATATATTATAATTACCACGCACTTATGTATAATATATATATATGTATGTATATAATATTTACATACTCTTTTGCAGATATGTTTTTTTTGTTTTCTCCGTACCCGTGACAACACTACATACGCTTCTATTTGCAAAAAAAAAAAAAAAAAAAAAAAAAAAAAAAAAAAAAAAAAAAAAAAAAAAAAAAAAAAAAAAAAAAAAAAAAAAAAAAAAAAAAAAAAAAAAAAAACGTTTTTATACCCAATGAAGTTAACAAATTTTAATTTAAAAAAAAAAAAAAAAAAAGTAAAAAAAAAAAATTGTTGAAACTCAATAATTGTAATTTTATTATTATATATATGCTTGACAATTTTTTATAACTTTTTAAAAAGTGTATCTATCAATGCAAGAAAAGTAATTAAAATTATGTAGTATGTATAAAATTATGTAGTATGTATAAAATTATGTAGTATGTATAAAATTATGTAGTATATATAAAATTACGTTCGGATGTATAAAATTACATTAGGATGTATAAAATTACGTTAGCATATATATCCATTTAAGTGAGCAATTCATACTTTTCCTTTTTACTCCATTTTGTAATTTTCTGTCACAGATAAAACTGTTTTCAGGTTAGCTTTCTTGACTGTCCATTTGTTTTGGCTTAACTAGCTTAGTTACCATTTGTTAGTACCAAAAAAAAAAAAAAAAAAAAAAAAAAAAAAAAAAAAAAAAAAAAAAAAAAAAAAAAAAAAAAAAAGAAAAAAAAGAAAAAAAAGAAAAAAAAGAAAAAAAAGAAAAAAAAGAAAAAAAAGAAAAAAAAGAAAAAATGCTAACAAAATGAAGAAAGATAAGGACAGTTCAACTATAGTAGCGAATATATGCTCATTATTTGCGAGTATACAAAGGGTGACAAGCAAAAAAAATTTGCTAAATGATTTATCTAAATTATTTATTTTATTATATAATGAAAAATCAAAAAGAAATTTGTTATATGATTGTTATAAGGATAAGAATATTAATTTTGAAGATGATGAGCATAAATTAAATCGTATTTTTAAAAAAGATTGTGTAATTATTAAAACCCGTAAGAATAACACGAATTATACAAAATATGAAGAATGGTTAAATGAGTGTTTTGATAAGTTTTTAAATTTACTGTTTCAGTTAATAAATAATGATGATGAAGTATATGTAAAAAAAGGTTTATTTCTTTTGTTTAGTAGTTTACAAATGGAGTCTACGATATATGAACGTGTAGCCAAAAAAATGGATGATTCTATAAATTTTACAAATAATCAATATGTTACTACAAACGACTATTTTAACAATAACAACGATTATAATAGTATTAACAGTTATTGTGATTACATGCGAGGTGGGTACAATAATAATATTAGTAGTAGTAATAATAACATTAGTAGTAGTAATAATAATATTAGTAGTAGTAGTAATAATAACATTAACAATAATAGTAATAACAATAAAAATATTGCGTTCCCCATTAAATTATATAGAAAAATTGTTTTCCATTTTTTAAACATGCCACAAATGAAATTAAGTGTTATAAAATATATCTGTAAAAAATACATATGCTATTATTTCGATTTAAATTATTTTTGTTTATCACTTTTTAAACACTTTTTTAAAAATATAAAAAGTAAAAGTGTTAATAATGCTGTTGACCATTTTAACAATTTCAATGTTGTAACTGAGGAAGTAAGAATAGGTAGTACAACTGACAAAGACAAATCACCAACAGATGATAATACAACAAAAAATCAAATGTATTCAAATTTATTCATGTTATGTATGTTAATTAATTCAATTAAGCCAGAGAAAAAAGTACAAAGGTTTCATATTAAAAAAAAAAATTTTATAAAAAAAGAAAAAATTGATAGTATGAATATTTATTTTGATGAAGAAGAAAGAGAAATGATAAAAAAACGAAAATATATAGAAAGGAAAAATAGACAAAATAAAAAAAAAATGAAAATATTACGTAATTATGACTCAGATACTAGTATAGTACATTCAGAGTCAAGCTCTTCATCTGAGTCTGTTCATGATAGTTCATATAACAGTGATATTAGTGTCTCCAGTTATAAGAAGGATGATGTAGGTAGTGACAATATAAACAGTAACAATACAGACAGTAACAATACAGACAGTAACAATACAGACAGTAACAATACAGACAGTAACAATACAGAGAGTGAGGATGACGAAAGTAACCAATTGGATGAAAATCATTTTCTTAATTCTGAATTAATTAATAATATTATATATTCTAGCAGTGACAATGATGATGATGATGGTTTGGATAAGAAACAAAAAAAAACAAAAAAACGTATGACGTCATATGAAAAAAGAAATAAATATAAAAAACAAAATTTTAATGATAAAACACAAAATTTATTTATAAATGTAAGTATAGCAAATAAAAAATATAATAATTTATATTCAACTAGTTGGTCATTTTTTATAACATCATTTATTCATGAATATAATATGAAATTACAAATTTTATATGCTATACCTGTATTTGTTTTTCCTTATACAAATAACCCATATTATATTATTGATTTTTTTAATTATGCTTTTTATAAAACTAATAATTTATATTTATCTCTTTCTGCCTTACCTGGGATGTTTTATGTATTAACAGAATTGAATTTAGGGAATATATGTGATGCAAATATACAGTCTTATATTAAGAGTAATCATACAAATTTAATAAAAAATGAAATAACCGAATGGAAAATAAAAAAAGAGAAAGAAGACAACGAGTTTGTTGGTTTGGTTAGTGATATTTTGGATCAGAGGGGATCAGACAAAACTGGGTTAGACGAAGTAGTGGCAGACGAAGTAGTGGGAAATAAGGTAGTAGCAGAAGATATTAGGACAAAATTTTTTGGAGAGACGAGGGAAGCCCGTTCGAAACCAGACGTAGAAAAAAATGACACAATAATACATGAAACAAATCGAAATGGTAATATAGATAAAGAGACAGAAAAAATGGAGAAAACAATAAATGAAAACATGTACACAGACTATTACATGAAACTGTTTGAACTAATAACTCCAGCCAGTTTTTATTTCGATGATACAAAATTACTAAAAATAATACATATATCACTAAAAAATAAAATGATTCCATTAAATTATGTTTTATCATTTTTAAAAAAATTGATGAGAATTACTTGTTTGACATCTTATAATATTTCTATTAACATTTTAAGTGTAGTATATGATGTATTAAATTATTTTTCATCAGATTTAAAAGATGCTTTGTCTATTTCTACATCTGTTTTTATTAACATGGTTATAAAAGAAGATTTTTTTTTTTATGACAACTTGGAAAGTAATTTCAATAAAAATCGTATTTTTGCCATGTTGATGGCAAATGCGAATTTATTAAAAGAAAGTCATGGTATAAAAAAAAAAGATAATACTGATCTTATTTCTATGATCAAAGTAAAAAAAGAAAAAAATGACTTAGAAGAAGAAAAAAATGACTTAGAAGAAGAAAAAAATGATTCAGCAGACGAAAAAAGTAAACAGGATAAAAATACCCACCCTTCGTTAATTACACAAACAGAAGAAACAACTATTAACAATGGTACTAAAAATGAAAAAAATACCAATATAGAGAATGAGTTGGTACAAAAAAAACTATTTAATTTAAAAGATTGTTTACCAGATAAGTATAAAATTGATATGAACAAATTAAGTAAACAACAGTTATATATGGCTAGTCATAATTTTTATGAGATAATTTTACTCAATCACCATATATGTGACAATTTAAAATATTATTCCGATATATACCATTACAATTTTAAAAAAGAACTTAGTTATAAAGCTTATCAGTTATATAATGACCCAGCAAAAATGAACTGGTCAATACAGTCTTCTCTTTTTTCATCATTAAAATTTTTTTTAAATTTTAAACCAAAGAAAGCAGAGGATATAACCCCATATAATGAGCAAACAAATTTTGAAACAGTGTTTCTATAAACACGCATGAGTAAGGGGAGGAGCCACACATATGTACATACAACTAAATGTTTTTTTTATTTAATACAGTATTAACTGTTGTAACAAATATATAATCCGTTGCATTTATTATATTTTATTTTTTTTTTACGTTTTAATACTGCATTTGTGCGTTCGACGATAACATATACATATGTATATATTTGTAACAAGTTCATGGATGTTACGATTTTCTTTTAACATGCTTAAATGCTAATAAATAAACTTTTTTTTTTTTTTAATTTAAATTTTTTAAAAAATTCTTTTCAAAATCAACTAGATATATAAAAAAAAAAAAAAAAAAAAAAATTCTTATACATTGAAGATATATGCATATATATATATATATATATATATAATGGATGAAAATGTACATGTAAAAATATATGAATATATAAAAAAACATGTATATTTATATATATATATATATATATATATATATATACATATATGCATATATGTGTATGTATAATGGTAATTTTGTAAAGTAGTATGTGCACCCATTACGTTTGTGTGTTTTTGTCACCCGTCTGTGGGTCTGTCTGTCTGTTCGTCCGTTTGTTATTTATCTAATTTTACCACTCTTTTCATTTTTCTTACTTTTTTTTGGACTTCTTTCTCAATTAATCTTAATACAGGTATGTGTATATGTTTATGTGGTTTAGTTAAACAAATATATATATATATATATATATATATATATACAATCTACTTATGCTCGTATATGGTAAGATATAAATATATTTCTCAAAACATGTATATAATAATCCAATCAGAAATATATACTTATTTCAATGGAATAAAACGAGAAGAATGAGTAGCACCAATACCTGGCTTACCATGTCTTGTGTGTTTGTATGTAATTGAAAATTCACCTAAGTAATATCCAATCATTTCTGGTTTTATTTCTACATTAGTATATTGTTTACCATTATGTACACCTACAATAGAACCAACCATTTCAGGTATAATTGTCATATCTCTTAAGTGAGTAAGTACTGGTTTAGGTTTTTCTCCAAATTCACATTCTTTCTTTGCCTTTCTTAATTTTTTTAAAAGATTTTTGGCTCTTTTATCTATTCCTCTTTTAAACTTTCTTCTTTGCCTGGCACTAAAAAGCTGAATTAACTCTTTTTGGCTCAAATCTAATAATTTATCTAATTCTATTCCTCTGTAATGGAATGTACGAAAAGTTCTTTTCTTTGGTTTATTTGCGTCTTCCTGTAAAATGGTAGAAGAAAAAAAAAAAAATAAAAAAAATAAATGTATACAATAGTGTTACAAAATTTGCCCTATATATGTACTGAAGCATATATGTATATATAGCCATGTAAACAATTAATAAGTAGGTGAACGGGTAAGTAAACAGATAAGTGTTTTGTTTGGAATAAAATAATATCAATACTTTTCTTTCCACGTCACTTTATAAATATACATATGAACATGTTATATGTATAGGCGCATGTATCGATATGCATTAGTACATAAACACCATCAAGCAACACGTACAAAAACGAATAACAATATAAGGTATAAAAAATTATTTACAGTAGATACATCACGAACAAATATATATATATATATATATATATTTATGTTTATGTTTATGTTTATGTTTATTTTTACGGCTTTTTTTTACGGCTTTTTTTTTTTTTTTTTTTTTTAATAGTTTATTACCATGATTGTCACATATAAATTTGTACTTAAAAGTGAAGTTTGTTAAGTATACTTATTATTGTATTTAACTTTTTTATTTTGTTTGGTTAAGTTATTCTTAATTTTATTTAAAGATAAATAAATTGTAATTGAAATTTTTTTTCATATATTTTCAAATATATATTTTTTTTAAGCAAACAATGAAAACATGTAATTGCAAAAAAAAAAAAAAAAAAAATTTTTAAGTTTGTACGAATATATATATAAATATATATTTTTTTTTTTTTTTTATTAAAAAATTAACGTGATTGTTACGAAGATTGTAAAATATTTTAAGTTATATAGATATATGCATACATGTTATTCATGCTACATTTTATTTTATTTTTTTTTTTTTTTTTTTTTTTTTGGGGTACATTTATATAGGTACACTTTAAACCCTTTTTTACTAATGTTGAACAAAATTATTTTTTTTTTTTTTTTCAATCGTTTTTTTTAAAACAATATACATAATAGTGGATGCGTTTAATACATATAAGTATGTTATTGTATTTTTAAAAATCATTAAAAGGTGACATTAAAAAGGTGATAAGGCGTTAACATGTTTATTATTCATAAAAAATATACATATATATGTACATATATAATTTGTAGTAGGTAAAGGCTGTGACAATTTTTCCTTTGTACATAGAACTGCAAAAAAAAATAGCATTAGTGCATTATACGTATAAACATAAATATATAAGCATTACCAAAGTTTTTTATATAATTTAAGTTGTTATTTATCACCATTCAATTAAAAATTACTTTTCTTTTTAAATGTGAAAGACGGAATGTTCTGCAAAATGCGCATATATACATGTGCTACATCGTCTGAAAGGGATATATATATATATACAGTTATTTACATCTTAAGGCTCATTTTTTATTAAAAAGAAAAAAAAAAAAAAAAAAAACATATGCATAGATCTAACTAGGCACAGTCCAAGCAAAATATTAATTTTTGATTCCTTTTACAACTGCTTTATTTTTTCCTTCAATATTTTTTTATTTTATTCAATATATAAAAAAAAAAAAAAAAAAAAAAAAAAAAAAACACAAAAAAAACACAAAAAAAAATTTTACAGTTATATAAAAATGACATAAATTAATTTTTTAATTTTACATAGAAAAAAAAAAAAAATAAATAAAAAAATGTAACATAAAATAACACGACAATTTAATGCTATTGCTAATGCTCATAAATATGTATTATTTTTTTTACAAATTTGTGAGCACTATTATGTTGTTGTTGGCTTCTTTCATATACGAATTTTTTAAATATTAAAATTAAGTTTTACAATATAAAATTTAATTATTTATATATTCTTAACTCTTTCAGTTATTGTTCATTTTTTTTTTTTTTTTTAAATGTCGAAAGAAAAAAATACTTATATATACATATGTACGTACTCATATAAGTAATTTTTTTGCCAGTTTTTAAAAAAATGCAAATGTATAACAAAAGTTACAATTCCGTTAATAATAACAGCAATGTAAGCTGTTTTGATAAAGAAAGTGATGAAAGCAATGATGAACAACAAGAGCATATGATATCATTAAAAGGATTTAATATGTCATATAAAAATAAAAATGAAAATTTAAAAACAATCGATAAAATTGATAATAATAAAAGAATAATAAAGTTAGTTTTAGATAATGTGGATATAAATCCTAAAAAAATTATGGAACATATAGTAAACCTATTAAAAGAAAAAACTAGTTTACATACAACTATTAAAATAAATAATGAAAAATATAAAATAAAATATAAAGAGATTCCACCTACGGATCATATTTTATTTACTGAAAACATCAAAAATATCACAAATTGTAAGTATGTATATATAGGTATTTTAAAAATTTCAAAATATATTAAGAAGAGCTCTTTTGATGAAAAAACGTTGCATGCTTGGCAAAACATGGAAGAAGATTTTTAAAAAAATAACAGGAAAGAAATATATTAACATTAGCAATAGAAATAAACAACTAAATAGTTTATATTTTACACGTAACGAAGTGTATAAAATGGAACAAAAATTAAAGAGAATTTTTCTAATTTTTTATGAATATATATATATACACATATATATGTTTATTTGTAAATATATGGGAATAAAAAAGATGACTCATAGCAACTGCTAGTAACAGTTGTGTTTATTTTTTTCATTACTGCTATGAATTTTAGTGTTATTTTTACATACTACATTATATCATAAATAGTGTTCAATACATAACATTTTTTGATATATGTTATATCTATATATCTATATTTTTTTTACAAACATATTTGAATATTACACAAAAATAAACTGTTTTTTTTTTTTTTAAGTAATTTTGTTCTTTAAACATAAAAATTTTACCTGTTTTTAATAAATATATATTTTTTTATGTAATAATAATAGTATACATTTGTAGACGTTTTTTTTTTTTTTTGTAAACTTTTAAAATTTGTTTAATTATTGATTAAATTTTTTCTTTAAAAAAATTATGAACGGAAGAATTTGCAAAGTGATACATAGACGCGTGTACATATATATATATATATATATATATATATATATATATTGAACAAGAGAAAAGAACAAGTAACAAATAAGTCGTAGTAGCAATTACCAACAAATGCTAATAAAAAAAAAAAAACAGAAAAAAATCCTATTTTTTTAATCAATGCAGTAAGAATCAGGTAAAAATAGTACATAAGAATCTACATCCAAACTTAAATCTTCCTCTGGCTTACTCATATACTAAAAAAAAAAAAAAAAAAAAAAAAAAGCATTATTATGTAATTCAAATTTTTGAAATAAAAAATAATTTTTAAATTCTAAAAAAATAAAAAAATAATTACAGATGCTAATGGAAATTTTATATCTATTTGAAATCCATCTTCTAATTCTAATTCTTCATTATCTGTAATAAAAAAAAAACAATATACACATAGTAACAATGTCATTATAACTTTTTATTTTAATTTTTATTTTAATTTTTATTTTAATTTTTATTTTAATTTTTATTTTAATTTTTATTTTATTTTTTATTTTATTTTTTTTTGCATATTATACCAAAGGTAAGATCAAAATTGCATAACTCGCCATCAAAAAAATATCTTGATCTTTTGAACTTCTTCATCAG
>CABPSV020000220.1:0-10985 GCA_902459845.2 Hepatocystis sp. ex Piliocolobus tephrosceles
ATTGGTCTCCTACTTATTTATTTATTTTAATTTTTTTTTTTTTTTGTACATTTAAATGAAAAATAAAATTACAGCTTTGCGAAATGTAAGCAAGTGATATATTGAACAAAAAATATAAACACATATTTTTTAATCTCATTTATCTATTAATCTGTTTATTTATTTTTGTTTTATGTAATATATATATATATATATATATATATATATTACATAAAATCAACTTAAACGGATATACATTCGTACGTACATACGTACATACTTAGGGACTTATATCAATACACGGATATACTCGCTCATACACATGTAGTATGATCATACGACGTCAAAATAAATAACACATGTCCTGCCTTAGTCTGGACAAAAATAATTTATTTATAACATTTATATGATTTATACTTTATTTATTTTTTTTTTTTTTATTTTTTTTTTTTTGCTTTGTTCCTCTTATTCATTTTTTTTGCTTTATTCACCTTGTTCACCTTATCCCTTTTGTTTCCTTTTGCTTCCTTTTGTTACCTTTTTTTTTTTTTTTTTTTATTAATTTTTATTTTTTAAACTGAAGTAACGTGTTCACCCAGTAAATTAAAAATGAACGCCTCAAGCGTGTTTGAACAGGAAGATGTCAACCTGGATGAGATAAAAAAGATGTCGGACGCAGAAGTGCGAACAAGAGTAAGTTTAATTGATACAGAAATAAAAATTCTTAAAAATGAATATACACGATTAAAAAATGAATATAAGAATATACAAGAAAAGATTAAAGATAATGTAGAAAAAATAAATTTAAATAAAATGTTACCATATTTAGTAGCAAATGTAATAGAATCATTGGATTTAGAAAATGAAGAAAATGATACAGAACAAATTGACGATTATGATTTATATGATAATATTTTACAAAAAAATAATAAAAATAATGAAGAAGGTTTTAGGGATATTGACGACGAACAAAAAGGAAAATCTATGGTAATTAAAACATCAACAAGACAAACTATTTTTTTACCAGTACCTGGATTGATAGAAGTATCAGAATTAAGACCAGGTGATTTAGTAGGAGTAAATAAAGACAGTTATTTAATCATTGAAAAATTACCACCAGAATACGACAATAGAGTTAAAGCAATGGAAGTTATAGAAAAACCATCTGAAGATTATTCAGATATAGGAGGTTTAGATAAACAAATAGAAGATTTAGTTGAAGCCATTGTTTTACCTATGATACATAAAGAAAAATTTGAAAAAATTGGAATAAAACCACCTAAAGGGGTTTTAATGCATGGACCACCAGGAACAGGAAAAACATTACTAGCAAGAGCATGTGCTTCTCAAACAAATGCTACATTTTTAAAATTAGCTGGCCCACAATTAGTACAAATGTTTATAGGAGACGGAGCAAAAATGGTTAGAGATGCATTTAATTTAGCCAAAGAAAAAGCACCTTCTATTATTTTTATTGACGAATTAGATGCAATTGGTACCAAAAGGTTTGATAGTGAACTTTCAGGAGATAGAGAAGTACAAAGAACTATGCTTGAACTATTAAATCAATTAGATGGATTCAGTACTGATGATACTGTAAAAGTTATTGCTGCTACTAACAGACCAGATACATTAGATCCTGCTTTATTACGTTCAGGTAGATTAGATAGAAAAATAGAATTACCACATCCTAATGAAGAATCTAGAGCTAGAATTTTACAAATACATTCAAGAAAAATGAATGTTCATAAAGATGTTAATTTTGAAGAGTTAGCTAGATCAACAGATGATTTTAACGGTGCGCAATTAAAAGCTGTTTGTATAGAAGCAGGTATGATAGCACTAAGAAGAGGTGCCACTGAAATAGACCACGAAGATTTCGTTGAAGGAATAACGTCAGTGTTGTCCAAAAAAAAAAGTACACTAAATTATTTTACATAAACTATATGCGACATGTATATATGTACATATGTATATATATACATACATAAGTTGTATACAGTTTCTTATAGTAAACATATTGTTTCAGTTTTTTTTTTTTTTTTTTTTTAAATTATTATGTTCATATTATATGGTTAGTGGCTAGTGACGTGTGCAAAAGTGAATGCATTATATTAAAAAAAAAAAAAAAAAAAAAAAAAAAAAAAAAAAAAAAAAAAAAAAAAAAAGGAAAAAAAAAAAAAGGAGGCCTTTAAATAAATATGTACTTATGTGCTTGCATGTTAATGCTAATTTATGGGCTTAAAATGTGTAAGTATTGTCAACACTGAATGATAATAAAAAAAAAGAGCAAACAAGAACACGTATATATATATATATATATATATATGTATGTTTGTGTCCGTATTTTTTTTTTTTTTTTTCTTTTGATTTTCTAAACTTATGTACATTTATGAAACTGCCTTTCAGTTTATGATAAATCATTTTCAATAGTATAGCTCCTTTTTCATTAATGTGTAAACATATAGTTATATATTATGTGCACAGTTTTTCTTCATTCATAATTGTTTGTTTGTTTGTTTTTTTTTTTTTTTTTTTTTTTTTTTTTTTTTTTTTTTTTTTTTTTTGGCCTGCTACTTACATATATGAACATATTTATGTATACCCTAACATGATATGTTTTAACTACTTTATTTTATTCTTATTTTATTTTTTTTTTTATGAAAAATTTTTATAAAAATAATAATTCAATTCTTTTTCTATTTTTATACTGCAATGTTTCTTTTTTATGTATGTTATGTAAAAAAAAAAAAAAAAAAAAATTGCTAAAGAAAAAATTGTTTTTAATTTTAAAAAAAATTTCTTTCTCCGTGAATAATTTGTTGCTTGACTAACACAACGCTTTAGGTAATACAAATATGTACACATAAATACATGTTACACAAGGTGTTGTTAATTATACATGTACACATACAAATAAGCACTAATAAATAAAGAAAATAAGAAGCTAAGGAACGAGAAGAAAAACATTGTATGATTTTTCTTTTCTTTTTTTTTTTTTTGGGGGGAGGATTTATGCTTAAATTGGTATCTTTTCATTATGTTGACTTGTTTCAATAAAATTGATAAAATTGATAAAATTGATAAAATTGATAAAATTGATAAAATTGATAAAATTAATAAAATTAATAAAAATATAAAAAAAAAAAATAAAGTAAAATAAGTAAAAACAAAACGAAAGCATTAAAACGGAGGTATTTAAACGAAGGTATTTAAACGAAGGTATTTAAACGAAGGTATTTAAACGAAGGTATTTAAAAAGCTCTAAAACGAAGGCGACAAAGAGATGATGTAACTCCCCTTACAAATAAACTTTTACTAAATTGAAACAAAAACGAGTCAAAACAATTACCATTTGTATATACATATAAAAATACAGATATATAAACATTATATATATATATATATATATATAACTTAATAATTTTAAAGCGTTTGTAGTGAAAAACACGCAATAAACAAGAGTCAGCAAATTATAATTGAAGAACAACGCCTATTACAGCACAGAAACAAAATGAAAAAAATGAAAAAAATGAAAAAAATGGAAAAAATGGAAAAAATGGAAAAAAGGGAAAAAATGGAAAAAATGGAAAAAATGGAAAAAATGGAAAAAATGAATACTGATAACATTATGGATCTTATGGATGACTCTATAACATACGTTATAGAAGCTAGTAAAAACAAACCCCTTACTTCAATAAAAATGGAAATAGAAGGAATGAAAAATATTATACATAACGATATAATAAAAATATTAAATAAAAATTTTTATGAATTTATGTCTTTACCATCTAATCTTAATCATATAGAAAATATAATACCTATTTTAGAAAAAGAAATAATTAACTCTAAACATCATATAAAAAATTGGTTACATGAAATACAAATAATAAATAATAATATAAATAATATTATAATAGATAAAATTAATATATTTTATATAAAAAATATATTAACAAATCATATAGAAATATATCAATTAATTAATAAAATACAAAAAGAAATAAGTATTTATGAAAAATTAGAATATCATAATTTTATAGTACATATACAAAAAACAGTTAGCTCCTCAAATAATAAACTCAATGAGGATAATGAAAAATTGTTAAAAAAATGTATATATAGTCATAAGGACATGTATACTAGTAATAATAATAATAGCACATATACAGAAAGTTGTAATGAAAAACATGATTTTTATCTTTTTTATCATCTCAGTGAAAGAATTTTTAGTATATCAAAAGAAATTTGGAAAACAAAAGCTATGTTATATAATACTTATAAAAAAATATGTAAAATATCACCAACATTATATCACTTTAATAATATTATTATAAAATACGGTATAGCATCAAATTGCAACAAACAAATTATAGACATAACTAATAAATATTCTTTTGAGTATTTAAATAATTGTTTAATAAATGTTGTTAATAAAATGAAACATATTTTTTATTATCTATTATATGTTTATCTTCAAATTATTAAAATTGTTCCTATTCAAAATATAACAAATAATTATATATTAAATCAAACTACTTGCTATATTATCAATTCTTGTTACTTACTTAACAATTTTGATGTGTTTATTCAACAGTTCAATGACATCTTTATTAAGCCCATGGTATGATTTGTCTATACAAAAAAGAGCGAAATAAAAAAAAAAAAAAAAAAAAAAAAAGCTTTGAACAAGCTACCACAAAATAAAATTAACAAAAAAAAAAAAAATAAACAAAACATAACAGTGTTTTTTTTTGTTTTTTATGTACCATAATACATAAATGTGTTAGTAAATAAATACGTTAGTACATAAATACGTTAGTACATAAATACGTTAGTACATAAATGTGTTAGTACATAAATACACTAGTACATAAATACACTAGTACATAAATACACTAGTACATAAATACACTAGTACATAAATACACTAGTACATATTGTTTTCCTCCCACTTTCACAGGAACACGAACCGACGAAGGCATATGATGACTTCTTGGCTTATGTAAAAACAGAAATAATAGAAAATAAAAAGTTAGTAGACATTACCCAAAAAATAGAAGAAATGGATGAATATGTTTTGTTTTACACCAAAGGAATAATAACAAGTGTATTATCCATGATAAAAGAAAAATACTGTGATATATTTGTAATAAAATATTATGACTTATTTATTGAAAATTATATTAAGACAGTTGATTTTTTAAATAATGTAAAAAAAAATAAAAAACCATATGAACAATTCATGCTTAATAAAGTTATTAATAAATTTTTAAGTACTTTTCAAACAGATTTATATGTCAAATATATATTAAATGTTATAGATACGAAAATAAATGAAAAAAATCAAAATATTATTATTTTCGATAAAAAGTATGTATTCTATGATAATTTTTTTTGGCTTAAAGAAACCATAAATTTAATTAAAATATTTAAATTAATATTTAATAATAGTCATTATATACAAACTGCTTTAACTACTTATCTTACTTTTATATATAAACATGTTAAAATTTATTTAAAAAATATAAAATCGTTTTTAATGTTTTTAGAAGATAATAATAGTAACAACAATAATATAAACAAAATAAATCAAATAAATAAAAATGAATTTAACTGGAGTCCTACTTTAAGTTACAATAGTATCGGTTTTATCTTATCAGAATTTTTATCATTACTTCAAATTTTAAAAACAAAATATAAAATAACAAATTTTATTAACAAAGATAATAACCAGTTTATAGTACCTCAAGATTTGGGACATATACCTACATGGATTTTTAACAAATTATTGGGTTCTTCAGAGCATTATTATTATGAGTATTTACATACAGGTAACCATTTTTTTTTTTTTTTTTTTTTTTTTTTTTCTGTTCTTATATACCACTGTTAGTTTCATTATTACTTATAACTTGTCATGTTCTATTAACGTTTTCCCTTGATCATGTTTTAATTGAATATTCGTTATGTTTTTATTACTTTCTATTTTTTACTTCACCTCAGAATGTAATAAAAAATTACAAGGAACAGAGAATAAACAAAACAAAATATATAATGCGTCCGATTACATAACTGATAAAAATAACAATACTAACATTGACAATGATGATAAAACACATAATCATGTAGATGATAATATGACTAGTGATGATACCACATGCTACAGTAGCAGCAGTAGTAGTAGTAGTAGCAGCGATACCGAAAATGATGAAATTTCGATTTATTTGTATAATAACAGTGACAACCACAGTGACTATAGAAAATACAAAGATAATAACCACAATGTCAATCCTAATGAAGACAACAACAACGATATAGATAGAGATAGAGACAGAGATAAAGATAAAGATAAAGATAAAGATAGAGATAGAGATAACAATAGCGATGACGATAACGACAATTGTAATGAACATACCAAGTTATGTGAACAAACAAATAAACTACATGAAATAGGAAAAGCTAATAAAAATATGCTAAAAAAAAAAAGAAAACAAAAAAAACTAGAATTACATATATACCAAAAAGAAAACACACAAAAAATTATTCATGATATTAATTGTATAAATGGTTTTATAAAAACATTGTCAGAAATAATTATTAATACTCAACAAACATTTGAAGAGTTTTTCGTTAATAAAATGTTTGACATTTGTTCTGGATTTTTAATTTATTTGCATTCATTGTTAGCTATTTATAAAATGACGAACAAAAGAGTAAAAACTTGGAAAAAAAAAAAAAAAAAAAAAAAAAAAGCATAATTTTTGTAGATATTACTTTTTTTTATTATTATTTTTTTATTATTATTATTTTATTTTTTTTTTTTCTGTATATACCTTTCACATATATACATTTTTATAGGACTCATATAGTCAACTATAATATATATATATTTTATACCCGCTTTATCGCAGATGCCAGAAAAACCAAGTGAACACGTAGACAAAATCATTCTTCCGTTAATATCTTTTAAACAATTTTATGAGGATATTATTCAAAATGTATAAAAACGAATAGATAAACCTAAAAACAAATACATAGATAAATAAATAAATAAATATAAATTAGGAATGTACAAATACTTATGTGCATGTAATTAATTATTACACACGCATTCTTAACATATATACGTATTATTTATTTTATTTTATTTTATTTTTTTGTAGATCCTTATTCACGAAATAATTAAAAGAGTTGTTAATAAAATAAGTGATTATTATCTGCAAGAGGTAATATCTAAATAAAAAAGTATAATATACAATATGCGCACCTTATAAATAATATATATTAATTATTTTAACATTATCTATTTTTTTTTTTTTTTTGTACTTATTTTTTTTTAATTTAGATTAAAAACATTATCAATGTAAAAATCGATGAAGAGAAAAAAAAGATTACTAAGCTGAACTTGTCGGATTCGTTAAATGTAATATGTGCATAAACACACAAAATGCCACACATAAATATATATATTTATATGTATATGTACTAACAAATTTATGTAAAAATAGTAGTATTTTGTGAGTGTCGTACAATGTGTCTTTTTTTTTTTTTCATTTTTTTACGCACATATGTAACTTTTTTAATTGATCTATATAAATATGTAAACATTGGAAGCATTTTTTTTTTTTTTTTTTGTGGGGGAATTTTACTCCTTGTTTTAAATCTTTTTAGGATAATGATATACTTTATTTTGAAAAAATACAAAGACAAATAATTTTGGTAAGTACTACGTACATTACATACGTACGTATACGTATCTATATATGTGTACATATGTATATATTAAGATATATGTTTGCAAAAAAAATTTTGCGTATTTCTTTTTTTTTTTTTTTTCTTTCAAATAATAGGATGTGCGTCATTATGAAAGTATTTGTGATAAAAATTTTCAAATAAATAGCAAAACAAGTTCATCTATGAACTCACTAGTAAATTATTTTGTGTCATGAAGATAAAGAAAATCAGAAGAGCAGAACAAAAGATAATAGTAGAATAAAAAATAATAGTAGAACAAAAAAGTATAGCAGAACAAAAGAGAATAGCAGAAGAACAGAAGAGCATATTCATAGAACCTGTTAAAAGTATGTAAAAAAAAAAAAAAAAGTTTTGACTTCATTTTTTTTGTTTAATATAAATCTTATATTGTGAACTTTTTTTTTTTTTTTTTTTTTTTTTTTTTACGTGATAAAGCTTTTTTTCGTTTTACACGAATATGCATATGTTTATATTTATATATATATATATATATATATATATATATATTTATCTATTTATTTATTCATTTATTTTTCTATTCCGCTCTTGTTATTTCGTTTATTTTATTTTTTTTTTTTTTCTACTTGTCACATATGAAAAATTATTTTAACGCTTTGTAAGAAAAAAAAAAAAATAAAATAAAATAATTCACATCGATTCAACACAATAACTATTTTTGAGTAATATTGAAAAATAATAAAAAAAAACGAATTATATTCATATGTTCATTTGTTTATATATTCATGTATTTATGTATTCATGTATTTGTATACTCATGTATTTATAGGTTTATGTATTTATGAGTGGGCGGAATTATTTTTAATTTAGTTGCCTATTTCGTTGCTTAACAAATTTAATAATTTAAAAAATATATATATATATGTACCCACATATAAAAAGCATATATTTCGATTGTTTTTTGTATGACCATACACGCACGCACATACATAAGGGCCCCTTAAAAAATATACAACATTAAAAACTCAACATATACATATATATATATAAAGCGTAGCGTAATAGAGCCTAACCACTCTGCTGAGATAATGCAATATACATGCCCTTTAGAAAACAACAGCAGCTTCAATATAGAAAAAGAAAAACGAAAACAATTGTTTAAACATCTCAAAAAATGTCCCTTATATTTAAAAAATTTATTTTTACATTACAATCCTTTTTACTTCCCACACATAAATGATAGTTATTTTTATTTGATTAATAAAAAAAATGATGAAGTAAAGAATATAGAGCAGGTCTTATTTGATTTTCAGGATTTTTTTAATTTTATTATTATAAATATATTAAAAACAAATAATATATATATAACAACTTATGAACAATTTTTAAATTTAAAATATAAAATCTTATTAAAATATTTTATAAAATATGAACAAAATGGATTACTATTACTTTTAAAAAATGAAAATTTTATAATTAAATTAAAAAAAAAAATAAATATTGGTGAACATGTAACTTACGAGGACATGTTTAAGTCTAAACATGAGCAGGAAAATGCTATAAGAGAACAGAATAAAAACGAAACTAACGAATATTTTAACGAAACTAACAAATATTTTAACGAAACTAACAAATATTTTAACGAAACTAACAAATATTTTAACGAAACTAACAAATATTTTAACGAAACTAACAAATATTTTAACGAAACTAACAAATATTTTAACGAAACTAACAAATATTTAAACGAAACTAACGAATATTTTAACAAAATCAATGAATATTTAAACTGTTATATTTCCAAATTGAAAATATCAATAAAAGAAAGTAGAGGTGATAACATAAAATATAATAACGACTGTTCGCATACTGGGTATTATCCTCCTCATAACAACAATAGCAATAAAAATGACAACAACAGCAGTAGCAACGGTATACAAACAGAAGTACCAACTTTGTCAAAAAATGTAAAATTTCTTTTACCAATATTAATGCTTAAAAATATAACAAATATTAATAATTACAAAATATGCAAAGAAATTGTACAGTTTATAGATAAATATGTATTTTGTGAAAGTAAAAAAATATATTCTTCAGATAAAAAAGAAGGAAAATACACAACTAGTGATTACGATGATGAAAATTACCTAACGAATAACAGTGATGATAATGTAAAGATATCGAATTCATCAAATGTACCTATAGAAAAAAATTCTTTAGATAAAGATGAGATTATTAGCATAGTGATATACCTTACTGTTTATCTTTGTTGTAAAGTAAGTATGACAAAAAGAATACAAAATAAAAATTTTGATAAAAAACAAAAAAATAATCAAGAAGAAAAAATACCAACATCTATACATTTTTTTTTACATAATTTAAATAAACATGATATACAAAATATAAATAAATTATTTCTTTTAATATATTTTAATACTAATTTTTATGAAATTTATCATTCTTTGTTTAATAATACTAAAACATGTACTCATTACAACCATAATAATCTTTTTATTGAACTAGGAGCTGGTAAGGGGAATACAACAAGGTGGGTTAATTTTACTATGAATGAATTGCCAGCAATATTATTTCAGTTTTTTTCATTTCAAGAAAATAATTTTTATAAAATCAAAAGTAGTATACAATATAATAATGAAAATTATAACAGTTTTTATAATTCAACAATAAATACCAATATACTACAAAAAAAAGAGTCCAAAGAAACTGTTATATTTAATGAAATAAATAACACCACACTCAATAATGTATCTATATCACTAATAGAGTGCAAATCTGAAAATAAAGTTATACCTTCAACAACCCAATTGGTTGAACATAGTAGATGCAAAATTCTAATTATTGAAAAGGAATCACTTAGAAATAAAAAAGAACAGAAAGATTTATTTATGCATATACAAAAAGAAAATTATAAAAATTTGTTCAGAATAAAATCAGATATAATTGATTTTAATTTAAATGAGTTTTTAATGTTTGTTAAAAATATAAACAAAACTAAAAAGTCACAATTTATTACCAAAAAAAAAAACATATATTTCTTTTTTATACCAGATATAATAACTTTCTATTACTACATGGGCGTGTTTAAACTTAAGAGCAGTATGTCCACGATGAACTGCATTAAGAGAGTGTTGCAGGTAGGGGAGCCACTCATGCAAGAACAACAACAACAGCAGCAACAGAAACAGAAACAGCCTATGCAACAACAACAACTTGTGCAACAACAACAACTTGTGCAACAACAACAACTTGTGCAACAACAACAACTTGTGCAA